>JAHBCN010002582.1:0-30000 GCA_019359885.1 Listronotus oregonensis
AAACCTTTAATGCAGTTTTAATACAATTTTTTTAAAATACCGCTGCCTGTCAGGTAGCCTTTTTTTACAACTTTTTTTTAATTATTTTTTTTTCCCCCCCCCTAAAAAAACCGTTTATTGCGGTACCCCAAGCCCTTTCTTTTAACCTTCCCCCCATGGGATAACGACCCTTTTCCTCCAAACGCCAACGGTCATTTTGTTGCCCATAAAAAGCAAGAACCCCTTGATACAAAGTTCAATTTTGGGGTATTTGACGATCCGAAACCGTTTTCAAAACATACAAACGGGGGTTTAAAAAGAACCCAAAAGCATTTAAAAATTCTAAATAGTCCGTGGTTTTAATTTAAAATAAACCCATTAGAAAAATTTATTTTAAAAACAATTTATAATATCCTTTTTCTTTTTTAACATTTTTTTAGAAGTTTTTTCTTTTTTTTAATTACCAAATTTTTGGGAAATTTTTTTTTTTTATGTTCTAGTTAATTATAACTGTTTAAACAGTAATAAAATCTTTTTCCTCAAAGCTTGAATTTCTTAAACTTTTTAATTTAATTTTCAGTTGAGTGGAAATTTTTAAAATATGCTAAAAATGAAATTTTCCCTAAAAAAATTAAAATTTTTTTTAAACCCCATTAAATTTTTAAAATAAATTTTTTTTTTAATAATAAAATTTTTTTAAAAAAAATTTTTTTTTTCTTTTTTCCAAAATGCTTAGTCAATTAAAAGCATCACTTAATTTTTTTTTTGCCCTTTGTCCGGTTTGGTGAGCCCTGTTTAATGAAATTTTATTGCTTGGTCATAAATTGCATTTTCGCATAATTGCACATGCATTTACAGATTTTCAAATAGTTTGGCTTTAACCAGCTAGTGGCAAACCTGACATTTTGAGAATATACCAATTTATATAACAAGTAAAAAGTAAATAAATTTGTTACGTTAATACAAGATGTTAAAATTTAAGAAAAAATAATAATATTTCTAAAAACGCCATTTTAGGGATGTTTATAAGGTAATATCTATAAAGGTGCATTTTTTTTTAAATAAACGAAAAAATTATTGGCGTTTAATATGTTTAAAGACAGAAATGGTACTCTAATGTTTTTTCTTAACTAAAAATGGCTCCATTAATTTAATGTGCATACCTCCGACCTCCTTGTGAAATTTACGAAAAAAATACAAATAAAGTAATCGCATTTAAAGCTTAGATCATTTTAAAAATATAAAAATTTATACATTGTGTTCGAAATATACGTGTACAACGTTTGATGATAGACTTCGGACGTCAAAATAAGTCAATTTGAGCGAATTCACCTATATCCAAAATTGCTGCAATTAGCCTTTAGACAGCGTCAAAGATTTTAAAAAATATTTCTTGTTCCTAAATTTTTCAAAAACGTGCAGGTCAATTTCAATAATGTTTGGTGATGAGTCTTGGGCAACGAATTCTTGGATAGAAATAAAGTAAACAAACCTTGTTTGGCATTATTATATTTAGAGGGGCAAGGAGGGATAGTTCTTGTAAACACACTGCACCGACAACATTGATAAAACACTGAATAACATCACTCCGGGTATAATAACTTTTTCAATGTTTATGGCATTGCACCATAATATACATTTTTATAAATCAATTATTCTTTATTGTTTAAAATTATTTTTAAAGCCGGAAAACTATTTTTGTTTATTATCTGAAGTGACAGACAGATATGACATTTACTTTAGATGCTCAATTCGATTGCTCTTGATCAAGTCAGTTTACAAAACGTGTTATTGAATAATGCAACCTACTAGAAAGAGATAAAATGACATTGAAGTCCCGTACAATACCTGATTTACTATCATTTTTTATTAAACGAATGCAGCAGCTGTCCAAATCAACCTTGTTGCCGGTGCTTGGAACTGTCATATTAATAAATGTTTATATTTAAATCGATGTTGCCTCTATTAACACAAAAATCAATATTTTTGAATAATTTTATTACATTTTCAAGGTAATTTTCTGATTTTGGTTTTTGAGATCTGGCAATTTGTTTACGTTTTTCGAAAACAAAAACAAACAGATCACTATACCAAACACCCTGACTACAAACTGGCGTTGCGTTAATTCAAGTCCTTGAGTTCGTTAGTTATTGACTGTACCTAAAAAATTAGGAAAAATCAATATTTTTTTAAATCTTTGTTGCGCTCTGCAAGCTAATTGAAGCAATTTTGGATATAGGTAAGTTCACTCAAATCGACTTATTCTGACGTCCGGAGTCTGTCATCAAACGTTGTACACGTATTTTCCGGGGACCCTGTATAACAAATAAAAAGTAAATAATTTGGTGACATTTAATCACAGCCTTTATAAATGTTGTTGTGGTTAATTTATTAATCATATTATATATAAGATGTGATTTTACATAGATATTTAAGTACTTTGCTTACAACTAGCGGTTCCAAAATGTACCGTTACGGCAATACATGATGTTAAAATTTAGGAAAAAAAATCTAAAAACGCTATTTCAATGATATTTGGTTGCAGTGGTATTTACCAAAGATGCATAGTTTTTAAAATAAACAAAAAAATTTAAGCGCTAACATTGGCGCGCTCACAGACTTTAATATTTTTGAAGACAAAATGGTACTTCAATGATTTTTTCTCAAATAAAAATGGATGCCCATTAATATGCATGCTTCTGACCTCCTTATAAAATTTATGAAAAAAATACCAATAGAGGATTTGTAAAACTTGAAATTTTCCCCCAAAAAATTTAAATATTTTTGCAAATTCAAATTTACCAAATTTCCCTTTATGACCAATAGCATCTGGTATATATTTGGTGTAAGTCTCATGTCTCGTTTAAAAAAAAATAGAATCTTAGAGCCACCACTGTGCTAATGTCAATAACAGTCATCTTATCATACACTTCTTAGCTACTGCATTTGTATAAAACAAATTTCTTTAAAATTTGCATCAGTGAACTACAGTTAAATTAATGACTTTAATACTGTTTGTACTTTTTATTGAAAACCCTGTTTACGACAGTCCCCTTTGTGTTTAAATTAATGGCTTTTATTTCGCGTTTCGTTTTATTATTTCGCAAGTGATCAGATTTGTTTCAATGGCTGAATCCGCATCCTTGTTTGTTTGCAGTGTGGTCAGTAATTCGTTATTTGGTTTAAAGGATTTTAATTAAATTACTTGGAAGCTTTGCCAAAATTTTATATCAGAGTAGAAATAAAAAACACCAACATTTTTTTTTTACACAAATCCAAGGTGGTGATTAAAACCTTTACATTAAATCGGTTTGGTTTTACTTTTTAAAAACAAGATTAGTTCGCAACTCTATTAGTACAAGGGAAAGCTAAAAACAAATTTTCATCCTACAATCGTCCCCATAAACTATGTTTTTGGCTTTTAAGTTTCCTTTGTAATCGACATATATTAATTATTGTAAGTAATCATACCTTTGGCTTTTACCAAATTTATGCTAGAGTACTTCAGGGCCTGAACCTGATGCCTGAGGAAATAGATTTGGTGCTAGAATGAATATAAGCACTAACTCTCTTTCTACTTAACATGAGCGATTAATCTCATCCATACTTTTGCTGAAAATAGTACCCCATTTCAATCTTAGTTTCTCAAGCTACTCTATAAGTCTATATTGCAAAGAAAGCTTCATACAGGCGTCTCTTTTATAGAACCTTGAATTAAAATTAAATCATGACGTAAAAAGTCGTATTAAAAGACAATCATGTTTGCTTTTTTAAAAATTCATCCTTTACTTTGTGGGTGTTATCACTAACCTTAATTAACATAAAAACATTATATTCATAGCCATAGCTGCTGAAAAGCTTAGATTTCTCTTTGGAGCAAGGAATATTTCTCCTCTTCCAATTTGTATACTCTGTATATTCCATATCGGATCTTCTTTGAAATTCTGTTCCTATATCCGGCAAATGGCGTCTCTAACAACTTTCAGCATTCTCGATTTTATCCAAAAAAGAACCTTTTGTCTTATTAATAATTTCACACTTACAGGAAAATTACATTCTCTTGCCCACCGACAAGCTGTGGGACATCCGTTGTTCTTAAATGTGTATTTTTACGACTTTTGCTTCGAGGAATACCCAACATAAATCCTCCTGGAGCAGTTTCCAATTGACAAGGTGTGAAGTATATGGTGGGGACAGCTAATTCAATCATGCTTGATTTAAATGTAAACTATTAAATAAAAATAATAAAAATGGTGCATAAAAGTTGTTTTGTGCTTGAATGTCAGAATACTGGCAGAAATAGTCACTGCAAATTTTATACATTTCCAAATGCTAGTTGGAAATTAGAAAAAAGGCCAACATTGATGAATGGAGTTAAAAGAAAAAAGTAAGTAGTGCTCAGCAAACCAAATTTTCCGCTTAGCCGAATGACGTTCGGGTTTTGGGGTTAAGCGAATAATTTTCAAATTTGACGTATCAAGAAGAAAAACTTATCGTTTCTTGTCGTGTACCGTTTGTTCCTGTCTTTTCCTAAGGATTTTTTAATAATTTGCGAGTTTTAAAAATAAAAAGATTCTTTTTAATGGACTAAATAATCAAAGAGTATCTGCAGAACTGACTTTTAGGTCCGTGTAGTCTTCTGTGATTGTGAATTAAGAAAATGGCTATAAAGCCTTCAAGTAAGTAAAGAATATATTAGTGGAAAGTATATTAAAAAAGCCCAAGACTCGTAAATTTGTTAGGTGATTTTTCACTTATCGGACCAATTGCCGATGTTTGTCTTGTCGAGCCCTATTCATCAATTGAAAATAAACTATTATTTTTACTGCTCGTTATGCTACATTTTTTAATTTATTTTTATATTTTTTATACTGTTATTTGTAAAGTTATCTAACTGTCATTTGCATTAATTATACCGGGTATCCTTATTCCCCAATAATATAATTTTATTAAAAACACACTTTTTACACTTACTTCCTAAGCTTTAAAATTGTTTATTTACTATTGATTTTGTACTTCACTTTTACAGTGCTGAGCAGGTTTATATATATTTACAAAAAATAAATTAATATAATTAATCTTGCATCTCTCTCAACGCAGGGAAATGCAGATATCTCTTTTACAAGACCTAATAACAATCTAAGAGAATTAGAAACCAATAACTGGCACTTCATAAATCTGGATCGATACTTACTAGTACTAAATACGTGACTTTGTCCCATTTTAATTTTGCTCTATCCCTTACTGATTATAAGATCCCCATAATAATCTTTTATCTTGTTTTACTATAGATACGTTACTTTGTTAACTTAAAATAAAGTTTACTGAAATTTTATTTAAACTAATAATAACTACAACGCCCATCCAACTTTATTTTTCCGTATACATTTTGGTCTGTTTTGTACACCCACACAAGTCAAGTAAAGTAAAAAGAGTTTTTTTTTTAAATTTGAATCATCCCATGTGATCATATCTTTTTATAATTACTTTTTTAATTGCTTTTAAACTTTAAAAGCTAAAACGAAAAAACATATTTGAAATAAAATTTTAATCAACAAGGTCAAATAAAATGAAAAATAAATTGCCAATATTAGCGACACTAAAAGAATTTGCTGTAATTTTACCCTCGACGATTTGGATGGAGAAAAATGTTATTACTTTTAAAAATCAATTTGCAGAAATACAAAATAAAACTTTTGATGATTAATGTACAGTCCAGGGATATCGAAAGTTTTTCTATTATTAGGAGTGCATTTACGCTACACCTTAGGGTTCGGGCGAAAGGACGCGGAGACGGTGGCCGGAGACTAACAAACTCCCACTACCACAATTTTCGTATAGCCGCATTAAAAATATTATATTTTATTTAGGTTCTTCCAAATTCGGTGTATCAAAATTTTGTTGTTTCCGTGCAAGCCTAGGAGAAAAGGTTTTCGGTAACTATTTTTACTTAAATTATCATCATTATAAAGGTAAGGAAATAATCTTGCCTCTGTTGTAACGTTTTGAAATATGAGTCAGTAAGAAAAATAGTATCTAACATAACCGATTTTGGGGGATTTTCACTTAAGGAAATATTAAAAAACTAAATAAAATTTTAAAAAAACTATTACAGCAAAAACCTAGATTTAAGGTAGGCTTTCATATATTTTTTAAAAAATTATCGATAACTTATACCGTTTTTAAGAAAAACATTATGCCCCAAATCCCAAATTGGATCCAATTTTGGCGGCGCGAACATATGAAAAAAAATCGTTTCTTTCCGTAATTGTTAGTGCTATCAAAAAAGTATATAAGCCATATCATTTTTTTAAGCCATACTTAAAACGGTTAAATTAGAATTAAAATTCTTGCTTGCTTAAAAAATAAGGGAAAAATTTTACAAATTTTTCCAGCTACAATGTCAAAATACTATAGTCTCGTTTCTAGGATATTAGCTTTTGTTTCATAGCCTACTCTGGCTATCGCATAGAAAACCAATATCATTTATGGTGTGGTATTTTTTTAAAAGGAAAATTTAACATGCTATCTTTCTAGATTAAAATATACAGGGTATTCCATTTAGAAAATAAGGTTAGGTCCGATAACTTTTTTAATCTGACCCAGAATACTTATTTTGAAAACCGGCGGATTATTTAGGAATCATTATATAGCAACTTTTGTAAAAAAACATTTTTCTGTATCTCTTTTAACTAAGAAAATATTGGGTCATTTTAAAATTGTCAATTTTTTGATTTTTACCTATATCTCTTGGGTGAGCGTAAATTTTTAAATTTTGATTTTGCTATTTTAGGTTTTACCCAAAAAGAGCACAGCCTATATTTCTTTTTTGGTAGAACAAAATTAAAGAGATACCCTTACACACTGCCCCAATTTCGACATACAAAGTCTGAGCTACTGTATGATTTTTGAATATTTCAGGTAAATAAAAAAAAAATAAAAACTGCTTTTTTTAAACCTATATTAACATATTCTTTAGTAATATTACTTTGTAATACTTTTTTTTATAAACATTTTTGCCTTCTAACTTTGTACTTTAAAAATATTAAAATAGGGACTAGATATTTTTTTAACATGAGTGATGCAAAAATGAAATAACTTTTCAATTTTTCCAACCAAACCTCATCATAATACTGTTTTAAATAGCAAACATGTTTGGAAATCCCACAATGTTTCCAATTAAAATACGAAAGTTAAAGTTATTGCCCATGTTTTAGATTTTCACAACAGTTACTGTATACTGTTGTTTTAAATCCCATTTTAATTTTGGTAAGAATTCTACTAAATATATTTCTAGAAACCTCTTTTCAAATTTTATTTTATGATAACAAGAGCGATAGAAAAAAAATTTTGTAAAAAAAAAATGTGTTTATTTTCCTAATTTTAAAAATAATGTGTAAAAATTTTAAAAGCTTTACATGATTAAATATAAGGGAATTAACCTGCAAAAAACACTTTTAAATAGAACAGTTTTTTTTTCAATTTTCGTTTTTAAAAAAGGGATAATAAAAAAAACTCTTTGTTTTTGGTTTATTAACCTAAAGCAAAGTTCTCTTTATTTGTATTACTAAAAATAAAATATAATTTAGCAAGGCACTAAGTATTAAATATTCCTAATATTATTTAAATATTAAATAAATGTCAATATAAAAAAAAAAAAAAAATAAACTAGAACCAATTTCCCGCTACAATGGTAAAATTTAAGTCAGTCTAAAACTATATATAATTAAAAGGGGGAATAAAACTTTACTCTTTTCTCTAGTTAACTCTTTTACTATGTTTATATGACATTAAAAAAACCCCGTAAATTTAAAAAAATTTAAATCGAATAAGGTTCATTTTTTTTGTCCCTTTTTCCCAATCCTAAAATTTAAAAGTTTAAACCTTAAATTGGTTTTATGACTTTATTTAAATGTTTTAAGGAGGATAATATAACCCAAATTGTATAAAAACTTTTTGTGAGGCAAAAATTTATGTCTTTATGAGCCAAAAAACATAAAACTAGTTTAACAGGTTATTAATAAAAGATAAAGGAAACAAAGTAAGGAATATAGAGCAAAATTAAGAAAAATAAATTAGATTATTTAGGAAACATTAAATAATTAAGGAAACCCTATAAAAAACAACTCCATAAAATTATGTATATAGCAATATCCTAGTTTAATGAATTCGTTTTAAATCACTGCATTTAAAAATGGTGTTTTTACTTGTACTCTTTCTGGAGCCTAGATTATTATCAGAAATTTTTGCGAGTACATGAATTTTTTCAAAAGTACTTCGAATCATATTTTTTTACAAAAATATTACAGCAAGAATATCTTTGGTTACTTAAAGAAAGAAAAATCTAACCTTACCCAAATAAAACTATCAAATCTAAATAATGACATCTTGGTTATGAGAGATACGAACAAAAAGTTTGGCAGAAAGATTTTCATACACAATGAAGTTTTTATTTAGTAACATAATATAGATATATGTTTTATATATATATATATATATATATATATATATATATATATATATATATATATATATATATATATATATATATATTATTTTTTTTTACTGTAAATATTTTGGGTTTTTAAACATTACAATACTAACATAACACTTTAAAAATTTGGGCATTCTGTCTCTATTTGTTAGGGTACACAACGTTTCGGTTAGTAATGTATCTCCAACCGTTTCAAGTGATAAATCTAATATACACACATATATATATATATATATATATTTATATATATATATATATATATATATATATATATATATATATATATATATATATATATATATATATATATATATATATATATATATATATATATATATATATATATATATAAGAGAAACAAATCAAGTGTGCAATTTACATTTAAACATTAATGGAAGAAATTTTAAGATACAATGCCTGATAATGAAAGGACTACAATGTGATATAATAATGGGGAATGATATGTTAAATAAATATAATGCCATGAAAAGTCAAAAGGGAGGTTGCTATAGAAAATTGAAGGGTTAGTAATTGACAAAAAAAAAAGTCGTCGGAACGGGAAAAAAATCAAAAGAGATTCGTATTATTTTAGTTGCGAGAAGTATTGGATTTACGTTGATTTGATAAAATATAGTCCAAGTTTTATCGAGAATATAAATTGTCGAAAGAATTTCAATATAATAACGAATATTAACAAAAGTAATAAGTCGGTGTAGTACAACAAAGTAATTTAAAGTATTACTAAAGTATAAATAATTCTAAACAAATATATAAAGCGTAATTATCAGCAAGTTTAAAGTGGAAATCATAAATAACCAGGTCCAATATGACAGAAGTTTGACATGATTGATATTCCAAGTACAGCAGCAGATTGTTGAGGAGCCAATCCAAATAAATAATTGTTTTTAAGGAAGGAGAAATTAATTGCAAATAATCTATATCCTTTTTGTAAAAAATATATATTTTCATAAAAAACAGTTCACCGGACTCAAGGTAATATAGATTGTAAGTTATGTGTCATGTTTAAGGTTACAGACTGTCAAAGTAAATTGGTTATTAATATATTATGTCATTGTTTGAAGTTAATAGACTGTCAAAGTAAAATAGGTTAAAAGTCATGTGTCACGTTTAAAGTCAGCAGAATGTCAAGTGGAATAGGAATGTTTTATTAATAGAGATGTGTTATTGAAATGGAAATACAAAATTTAGGATTTTCTATAATATTTAATAAAGTTAAAAGTAATAAAAAATCAATGAATATTACAAACAATTTTAAAGAAAATTAATGTAAAATATATAGCCAAAATAATAATTGGATGAAAGTGTAATATTGATTGAATTATATTACGAGAAAATCAAATTTTGAAAAAAAGGACTCTCATAAAAAAATAATTATATGTGACAAGATTTAATGTTTCACTTATATTAATTTTAATATTTTGAATAAATGCATGTTAGTAATTTACATTTTTGAATTTGATTTATACAAGTAATAAAAGTTTTACATAAGGAAATCTTTTGAACTCACCTTGAAAATAAGAATCTCTTATAGCCGATTTTAAAGTCCAAAGATAAATACAAATAGACAAAATTAAAACCTGAATAGTAGCCCCAAAGATAGGTATACATATGTATAGGGAAGAATTAAAAAACAAGTATAGAAAATAGTAATAATAATATTTCTTAATAAATAATTTATAATAATCTCTATACATATGTATGCAACATTGTGTTTGATATTCCTTTAGATAAACCTTTACAATAATAATAAACATAACATCATATTAAAAAAATAATAAATAATAAAATAAACAAATAGTTGTATATATTGATATAGGTGTATAGGTATAAAGGATATCATCACAAAATATATATATATATATATATATATATATATATATATATATATATATATATATATATATATATATATATATATATATATATATATATATATATATAAATACTGTTAAAAAGTGAGAATTTTACTAAAAACTACATTAATATAAGTAAGATAAAGGAGATGTTTAAAGATTTTTATATCTGCTAAAAATTGTAAAAAAAATCAAGTTTGTCATAGGTGGTACAGACTTTAAAAATAAGCATAAAAATTAATTAAAACCATCTTTTTATATTTTTTAAATAACTGTATTTTGAACACATTTAAAAAAATGTTACATTTCACAAATTATTTGACACATAATAAGTATGATTTTAGCAAGAGAATCTGCATGATTTTATTATCAAATTTAAAGCACACTAATGAGAAACTTAAGTTTTATTTAAAATTGTTTTTGTAATCCTAATCTAATTATGAAAAAGTAGCTGTGATATAAATATTTGTTTTAAATCCCATTTTAATTTTGGTAAGAATTCTACTAAATATATTTTTAAAAACCTCTTTTCAAATTTTATTTTATGATAACAAGAGCGATACAAAAATAATTTTGTAAAAAAAACAATGTGTTTATTTTCCTAATTTTAAAAATAATGTGTAAATTTCAAAAGCTTTACATGCATTAAATATAATGGAATTAACCTGCAAAAACACTTTTAAATAAAACAGTTTTATTTCAATTTTCGTTTTAAAGGTATAATAAAAAAAACTCTTTTGTTGTTTTTTTTTGGTTTATTTAACCTAAAAAACAAAAAGTTCTCTTTATTTGTATTATTAAAAATAAAATATAATTTAGCCAAGGCACTAAGTATTAAATATACCTAATATTATTTAAATATTAAATAAATGTCAATATAAAGTAAAAAAAACTAAACTAGAACCAATTTCCTGCTACAATTGTAAAATGTAAGTCAGTCTAAAACTACATATAATTAAGGGCGAATAAAACTTTTACTCTTGCTCTAGTTAACTCTTTTACTATGTTTATATGACATTAAACCTCGTAAATTTAAAAATTAAGTCGAATAAGGTTCATTTTTATTGTGTCTGTAAACCGCAATTTTCCCAATCCTAAAATTTAATGTTTAAACCTTAAATTGGTTTTATGACTTTATTTAAATGTTTAAGGAGGATACTATAACCCAAATTGTATAAAAACTTTTTAGTGAGGCAAATATTTATGTCTTTATGAGCCAAAAAACATAAAACTAGTTTAACAGGTTATTAATAAAAGATAAAGGAAACAAAGTAAGGACAATATAGAGCAAAATTAAGAAAAATAAATTAGATTATTTAGGAAACATTAAATAATTAAGGTAACGTATAAAAAACAACTCCATAAAATTATGTATATAGCAATACCTAGTTTAATGAATTTCGTTAAGTCACTGCATTTAAAAATGGTGTTTTTACTTGTACTCTTTCTGGAGCCTAGATTATTATCAGAAATTTTTGCGAGTACATGAATTTTTTAAAAGTACTTCAAATCATATTTTTTTACAAAAATATTACAGCAAGAATATCTTTGGTTACTTAAAGAAAGAAAAATCTAACCTTACCCAAATAAAACTATCAAATCCTAAATAATGACATCTTGGTTATGAGAGATACGAACAAAAAGTTTGGCAGAAAGATTTTCATACACAATGAAGTTTTTATTTAGTAACATAATATAGATATATATATATATTTTATAAGAAATATAATATAATAAACGTTACTTTTTATATTATTTTAATTATAATACTAAAATATAGAAATTTTTGATAAACAAAATTGTCATGGATCAATGATATTTGACAGCGTTTTTTGTTCTTACTAAGACTACTTGTTTTTGTTGGTATAGGAGTCTCATAAAATATATTTTTTTAAACAGCCAAGGCAAAAAATTTCAGAAGATATGCCAAGAAAGAAACTTAATGGAAATTTTTAAAATATTTTTTGCAAGGGGCAATTTTAAAAAAAAGTTTTTAAAAATATATTAAAGTAAGATTTAAATATATTATTTTTATCACACATGGTAGGTGATAGTATTATACAGCGAGCAGAAAGACAAAGAAAACAATATTAAAGTTATTTATTTAATAAGCCTTTATATCATTTAGCTAAAACAACCTTCTTTTACTGAATTAATTTGCTTTTTAAACGTTAAATAGAACTGCTTTCGTGTATTTTAAATTACTTTCTTTTTTATGGTAGTGCTTCAGTTTTAATACAGCGGCAAACTCCATTACAAACATGTTTATAAAAATATTAAAACTTAGTCAAGCTACATAGGTTTTATAATACAAAATACTCTTTCTGAAGTCTTATCTAACATTTTCACTAAAAACATTTTCTAAGTAGAACAATTTAATAGTTATTTATGATATAAGTGTTAAAAGTACAATTTTAAGGCACGAATGTGAAAGTTTGCAGAATAAGCGAAGCGAGTTTTGCAACTCACGTGAGTCCCTTAAAACGTACTTTTAACACAAATATCATTCAAATATTTTTTTACAAACGCAATAATGCAGTTAAAAATTAAATTATTTAAAAATTGGAAGATATAGTTTTATATATCATCGTAGATAAAAATTATTGAAGTTGGCATTTATTAATGAATTCTAACAACCGTTGCTAATGCTGATGAGAATGCGGTTTTTTCTGTTCAATCCACCTTAACTACAGAGAATGCTAAAACTGTGGAAGGACTTTGTTTTTCAACTTGTTTAAATTGTACAATTAATATAAATAATGGTAAATAAATAAACGTTGACGTTACCTTTTAAAATTTGACATTTTACTTTTAACATTAGTGCAGGCACTACTGCTTTAAAGTAATGTTTTAAAGGCATCTTAATAATGTTAAAAATTGAATTTTTAACACGCTTGTAGAAAAATAATTTTAAATTAAAAAATATAAGTAATAACCGGATGAAGTATAACTATATTTATTTTATACTGTACTGTAAAACGCACTTTTCGATACTTGGTTTTAGTCCAGAAAATACATTTTTACAGTACCGACTCCGGTAAAAACTAATTACCGGACTAGTTCGGTAAAACTTTTTTTAGGATTTATCGTTCTGCCGATTTTTTGGTACTAGCTGCCCTATAGCCTTATTAGATTATTGCAAAATTTCATTAGAAATCAGATTTCTACCATTTTCCTCCATTTCGTCAATTTTACCAAAAAATAATTGTAAAATAACACTAATTTTTAACTGGCTGTACTTTTTACCTTTACATAAATAAAAACAGAACAGTTGCGTTATCTGGATATATCAACGCAATCTTTTCGTCAAATTTAAATTTTATATTAGTACTGACAATGTTTTAACCAGTAAACAAAAATCTTAAAATTCGTTTTAAAAGCAAAAAATTAATTGTTTTGTAGATATACGTAGCAGATTAAAAATACGTTATTATTTCAAAACATAAATTTTAACAGTAGAGTAGGAAATAAAATATTGATCATTATTCGTCCGAAAAATCTTTACAATATTCGTTTCGAAATTCCAGACTCCACATCTTCATCATCTCATTTGTTAACATCTCACTCATACTGATAAAAATCATTTGCCTGACTTATACCGTAAATATCTATTAAATAATACCTAAAGAAAACAAAAATATTGTAAATAAATCCATTTAGAAATTAAAGTTAAATCTAACATTTTTTAATTAAATAAGAGTTGTTGTATTTGTTTCACTAAGTTTATTTAGATTGCCATGACAAGTATATCGGTCTTTCGACCATTTTCAAAAAGCTTTTCAAGAAAACTAAACTAAAAAGATGCAATAAACATACGAACAGACTATGGTTTTATCCCCATAATTGATGCGGGAGTAAGTTTCGGTATCTGATTGTCTTTCATTATATAATAGCACCAAAAGTAAAAATAAAGGTTAACTTTCATCAGATGTTAAAATTGTTGCATTTTTAGGTTTAGCTTTTTTGTAAAGCTTTTCAAAGTGGTGGGTAGACAGAAACACGTGTCAAAGCAATCTGAAAAAATTTTGTAAAACAAATACACCGAGTGTTATTTAGTTAAAATATTTTAAAATGTTTCACCAAGAGACTACCGCGACATCTATAGAATTTACTAAATCTCAAACACAATCCATTATAAACAAAAGAAAAAGTAAATTTAAACCATAATATAAAAAAAAAAAAAAAATGTAACAAAAACTGCTGGCTGTTATTCACGTGAATGAAATCAATGACAAGAGCTGTGGGCGAGTGTCATAGTGGGTACTTGCACTCTCGGTTTGCTGACACTATTATTATTGTTTCCAATAAAGACAGCTTCCTTAAATTGCCCTTTTTTCAATGGGGTTTATTGTGAATAACCCGACCACTTGATGACTGATTTTAACGTTTTGCTCCTCTGTATATATTGTTTATGTTCCGCTATTTTTACATTAAAGGAAAGTTTTGTTTCTCCAGTGTACGATCTACTACATTGACATGGTACCTGGTAGATACACTTTTTCTCCTGTTTAGCTGAATTAGGTTTTGTTTTCATAAGGATGCTTTTTAGTGTTGATCCAGACATAAAAACTGTTTTGATTTTGATTCATTAAAAAAAAACTGTTTTGATTCATTAAAGAGAATGAAAGTATCTTCCTTGGGTGCTCATACTATTAGCTCGATAATTTCTTACCATTCTTTCAGAGGCACGTTTGTATATAGGCGTTCAATATCAAAGTTAAAAAACTTGTCTGAGGGACTTCATTCTATATTTTTAAGTATATCTACGAAGTGCTTAGCATTGTTTACAAAAGAAGATGCTTTGCTAGCTAATGTTTAACCATTAGAGAGGCTAGATTGAGCGATGACACGATATCTTTAGAAAAAACTTCGTTACCCCTAAAGGGTGTGATGAAACTTTTGAGGAGTTTATACATGAAAACAGACAAAAAATGAACTGCCCGAAACGTTGTGTGAATAATTAAATAAAGAGAATGAAAGTCCGAATTTTTTTTAGTGTCACCATATGAAATAAATTTTTGTTAGAGAGAGATAGGCGAGTTCGGCGTGGAGGACATGAAAGGGACGAAGTTAAAAGATGTTTATCTCAATTACAATTTGACTTGTGGACGGGTCGGGCTTTCCTTACTATAAGGCAATAATTTTGTCTACGACTGTCGCAAGTAAACTACCTTAAATTTGCGAAACTTTGATAAAAAATTTAGTTTTTAAACAACTTTTCTGTTAACGTATGTGTACAAAAAGTGCAAAGAATTTGAGTTAAAATTGTAAAAAGTGGACAAATTTACCTCTATCTCAAAAATGCAACCGTTACAATGGTAGGACATCGCGGTTTTTCCATATTTTAGGATTAATTAAACGCATGAAACAATAAAGCTTCTTAAACGTTGTAGTTCCTTTTACCCCTCTTTTTTGACATAGTCAATCGCCCAAAATTGCCACCATTACATATCTAAGTTAATTAAATGAAACGGATATTATGCGGACTTAAGCTGGCCCATAAATCGGGGCTCGGTTTGTAATCGGCCATTGAATACCGAAAATCGCGTTTAAGCTGACGTTAACATTTGATCGAATCTACACTTAGTGGGTGATATAAAACATATTAGTAGGGGAGCCCGTGTCTTTATAGGTGTCATTTGCTTCGCCTCACGATAGCTAAGTTTTATCATACAGGATTATATGTACCTTTACCTGTTGTGTTATGTGACTTTTATAAATCACTTATCAAAACAGTTTGCCGCTGCTGTTTCAAGTAATTAAAAAACAGTATACAATAAAAATGGGTAAAAGTTAAAAGCACCTAATATTGTCTTGTATTCTTTACATTTTATACAGATCTATTTGATAATAGCTTAGTAATAGTTAAAATAATATTTCTAAGCAATTAATTAAAGATTATTAAAAACAGGCGGACAAATTAAGCATGGTCTTTCGCTTTAACATAATATACTAGATAAACGCTAACAATCGCGCGAAACCAAGTTGCCTTTTTATAGGTTTACGCCGAAATTACCTTCTTATAATAATATTAATGAATCATATTTTATTTTGAATTTATTTGTCGCTTCCTGATTTTTTTGTTTTTGTTTTTATATACAGGATTTTAATGGGCAATAGTGGAGCTTGAACAAATCAAAAAAGACAAAAACACATGTTATTTGTTCTTAAAATAAGGCTTTTCAAAGTTTAAAAAATTTGACAACACCGCGTCCGATTTATCGCAGCGAGTCGAACTTTTTTTGCGAGGTTTTACCTATTTACACTTTTCCTAAATAGATGTTTTTTTACATGCAAATAATAAAACATACTCCTTGCAACTTATTATGATATTCAATTGGGAATTAAATTTAAGTTTAAAACAACAAATCATTGTTTGGTTTTTATTTATATTAGGAGCGCTTTTTAATTTTTCTTAAAGAATAAGATTTTTTGGTTGCACACATTCCGTTTTCAAAACTCTATGGTACACATGCACTACGGTTGCGTAAATTGTGTGTAAATTTAAAACATATCGGCATATTTTTCCGATTTAAAAACAAACAAAAATATCGCGGCCGGGCCGGTGAGCACAATTTACAACTGACAAAATTTTTGACACATATGTCATATAAACTTTTAAACTTGTTTTAAGCACCACTATCGCCCATTAAAATCGTAAGCATTATACTTTTAACACCCTGTATATACTTTAATGTGGTAAATTTCATATATGAGCTTAATTTATACCTATCAGCATTAGTTTTTAACGAAGCAAAAATATAAGAAGTCCAAATCATTATCCATCCAGTGTAAATTTTCAAAATATACTTTATTTTGTATCAAAAAAGGAAAAATATAAGAAAAGCTTGTTGACAAATTTGCTTGTATTAGTAAGGGTAGGCGCACACTACAGACCAAACTGTCGTACGATAGTTTGATCGGATTGGACTGCACCTTTGCTTACTGCTACAGTTTAAAGGGAATCATACTGCCCTTCAAACTGTTTCATCGGCCGATTTCTAATTCTTTAAATATGCGCACTTACATATATCTTTTTGGTAATTAAAAAGTCAATGAAACTACCGGCCGATCAAAACTCTGTAGGGTGCGCCTACTCTAAGGGATCGGTTTCTTGTTGAAGGATCCACTTATTTCAATTAATCAATTTGCTGATTAAATATTTTGACATGTTCGTCTAAAGTTGCACCTAAATCATCATAAAAAATATTCAAATGGAACCAAAGAAAGTGCAGAAAGTTGCTATATACTCGTTTAAAGGCATTATATATCTTATTTTCTTTTGCCGAAAGTGAGATTTCAAAATTATTGTCCCTGAATATTCTTGTATCTCAGCCCCAACAATTTTTTTCATCAAGCTTTGCCTCACTCACATGCGCGAATTTTCTTTAACGACATTTTTTAACGACAAATTGTTGGTTTCTGGATTTGCTGTCCCATTCACATAAAAAATCATATAATTTAATGTAGCTACTTTGCAGTTATTTAACTAGTGTTACTCCTTTTAGATCGGCACAGATATACGATCCCCCAATTTTATGCTTTGAAGTAATCTAAGCATAATTTCGTATATGTTTTTTAACTCACAGTATAGCCCACAGAAACGGAAAGTTGTCCATTAAAACTGCCTGCAAACATGTCTTTAAGAGTTTATTCATAAAAAGAAAAAACCTGGGAATGAGTATGAGGTTTTTCTTTTATGAGATAAAATTTAAAGAATATTAATATATATATAATATATATATATATATATATATATATATATATATATATATATATATATATATATATATATATATATATATATATATATATACTTTTTTTTTATTATCACAGGCAGATCAGTAAAAAAAAAACTTGCAAGCAAATAAGAATTTGTCTAATTTTAGATCTCAGTACTTAAGAGGCCGACATTTATGGTTGACAAACTAAATTTTTACAGGTAATTAGAATACTTATGTGAACTCACGTACCCAATCTCATACCTTTATGTGAAACGATAACAAATATATGATAGGAGGATCCAACGGTAAAACCTTTCGTCTAATATACACACTACGTTCGTCAAGTTTGAACTTGGCCTGGCGCATTATCGTGCACCTAGATAAATAAAAGTTTTATTATAGTATAACAAGAAATTTTTGTAAATTTATTGTTTTTACAGCCCATCTACCCAATATCATAAAGTAAACTTTTTCAGACTAGTTTAGCGCGTAATGGTACCTAATGAACCTCTTGTATGCAAACAAAAATCGCGTATTTATTTTTTAACTTTAATTTCCTGTTTGTAAAATAAAAACAACTAAACACGTTTATTAAAAAATATCAAGCTAAATCCCTTTTTAAAAATTGCAGTAATACCAAAATACCTTGCAAAAATTTAAAATTAATAAAACCAAAACAAAATCGGGCGCACGTGTTCGAAATGAAACCAACAAAATGCATTACCCCTTTCAACCCAATTATTTCCCGCAGGCCGACTGGCAACATTTATTGGATTAATTCCTTGGTTAAATACCGTATATTTAAATTTAAGCTTAAAGGCATTTTAAATTCTATGACCACTCGTAAGTGAAATTAAAATTTAACCTAATTACATAATTTATCTAAATTTGCGTCAAGTATTGTAACATATTTTTTTAGGACAATTGAAGCTAAAAAGGTTTAAAATAATATTTATTTTACTATAGTAAAAAAATCTTTATACATATGTATATAGAAGCAAAAGCATTCTTTCTTCTTCTTCTTTTTCTTCTTCTTCTTCTTCTTCTTCTTCTTCTTCCCTGGGAGCCGTCTAGATTTACTAACGGAGGCAGCGCAGCCTCTTGTGCCTAATCTTCCATTATCTTTTACACCAATTCTCCCACTAGTCTTGTTCCTTCTACAAGTCTGTATAACCCCGAGACTGGTTGGTTGATATACTCCTGTGGGCTATTTTTGGTTGCCCAAATAATGCCTGTCTTTTGTTATTCATTGCCTTAGATTCGAACAGGATATGATAGGCTGTTTCTTCCCCCTCGTCGCATATTCTGCAACTTGGGTGGCCATTGTATGAGTCTATCTTGCGTAGGTGTCCTCTGAGGTTATCGTGCCCTGTTAGCAGCCCTACTGTTATGCAAAGTCTTTTCCTACTTTGACTGAGTAGTTTTTCCTTCGTTCTTTTGGATGGGCTCCTTATGAAGCCTTTTCCATGTCTTATTCTACTGAGGCTCCTTCAGTATTTGCCTTTGTTTCGGACCCATTCCCTGGTTTGCCCTTGTGTTGTGGTTTTGTTCACTCCAAGGGCAGGTTCTGGTCCAAAGTATGGTGTGGATGATCCCTCTCTCGCTAGCTCATCCGCTTTTTCGTTGCCTTTATTCCCGAATGTCCTGGTACCCAGAGGAGAGTTACCCTATTGCGTTCTCCCAGGACTTCCAGTTCTGTTTGGCATTCCCATGTCAGCTTAGACGTTACCTTGGGGTTTACTAGAGCCCCTAGTGACACCTGGCTCTCTGTTATTATGCATATCCGCTTGTTTTTATAAGCCCTCCTGTTTTTTTGCACAATGCAGTAATACAGAACTGTGTGTTCATAATGGAATGGATAATTGTGAATTCCTCATATCACTGTATACGCCCGCTCCAGTTCCCTGCTTGGTTTTGGAACCATCTGTATACCAGAATTTTTTTATAAATTCATACAGTCATACATTAGCTAATCACGAAATCTCGAAAACTACTTGACCTATGAAGATAAAATTTGTCATGGAGGTAGATTATGAGTAGGAGACACTAGCTAAGAAATTATTTCAGAAAACTCGTTACATTTCGTCTTTTATAGACAAAGAAGTATGGAAATTGGTATGTTGACTGTAAACTACGATTTTTAATGATCTGTTTTAACATTTTTGAAATTACAACACTTGGAGCGTTAAAATGGGGGACCAAGTTTCTATAAAAAAATAATTATTTTTAAAGTAGTCAATACGGGAGTTGGTAATAGGGCTTTTGATTGCCCAGAAACATAAAAAGTGATAGTACTTTTGGAAAGGGTTTATAAGGGGGGATGAAAGTTTGTATCAGAAGTTTGTGATTTCTGGACTTAGAACTATAAACATTTAACCACTCTATTATTGTTAATTTTTTACGAAATAAATTATTTAAATGTCATGTATAATATAAAAGGTGTATGTTCTTGCTGAGACTACTCGCCTTGAAATTTACTAGAAAATAGGACCTCTTCGCTCCTGGTCCCGGGGTATAGCGAACTGAGCCTGTTTAGCTCTATTAACCCTCATGAACTGGCAGGTCTTTTAAACAGAAAAAAGAAAAACCTCGTAAAAATTCAGAACACTAATCTACGTTCCGGTGGCAAGTCGGACACTGTTCTCAAGATAAAATAAAAAGAAAATAAAATAGAAATAAAAGTAAATTTAAAAAAATGGTTTAAAAAGTTAGGAAATTCTAAAAGCTTTTTTACTATTTATGACGTTTTGTCATAAATGACATATTAGTTTGTTTGACTGGTATATTTATAATTTTCGAAAAGACAAAAAAAAGTGGTGTGGTGTGTTGGTTGATTTTAAGTTTACCTAAAAATACTTCAGCATCAAGCATAGGTAACCATTTATTATTTAAATTAACAGATATTAAAGCTACAAATTCATCTTTATTTAATAATATAAAAGCACTTTTTTCGTTTCTTTCGCGTTTTTTAAACAAGTTTCCTTTGCTTAAATACTAAAATTACTACCAAAGTAATAAATCTTAATTATTAACGGGATTTCTTTACCATTTTAAAAAAGCTACTTTAAACTCTTGGTAATAAAAGAGATCTTAAAAGTTCATTATGTGATAGAATGTTCTTTTCTGATTTTCATAACAGTTTTACTTAAAACACAAAAGTCCAACGGATTACGGATAATTAATAACATTTTAAGTCCATTGCCAAGTTGCATTTTTAAGCAAGAAAAGTGCAAGCTGTTAGATAATGAAATATTTACAAAGTTTTAATAGATTAACGTCAATATGCATGTTGGTCACCGGCGCAAGTTAATAAAAGAGTAACGGAAAAATTCATTTATTTTTGAGCACGTTATAGGAACCAGGGAAAAAAGGAAAAAAATATCTTATAGTTATCAGATTACTTGTCCTTAAAAAACCAAGGTAAGCAATATTTTAGTTTTTCGAATATTTTTAAAAATTACCCTAAACCCGAAAAACTAAAAAAATTATATTAAATCGATGAATATAAACACATGATTACACAGCCGCACTAAAAAAAAGGTCAAGATTCGTGGGTAGGACGGTCCGAATCCAGCCTTAGAAAAGGCCCTAGACGTCTTGGATTGTCCTTAGAGGCCGGAAACTAGACCTACAGGGGATGGAAGATGGATTTCTGAATGCCAGATAAACAACCATGGTATTCCAATGTACTTTTTAAGGCTAGACCCGAATTAGTGGTCAAAAAGTTTTTCCCCTACTCAACTTTACCCTCTAAGACTAAAACTACCCCTAGGTAGGGATGGAAAATCGAGTTTTGCACGCTAGAATCGCAACGGTGGTATTCTTATGCTAATAGAGTGGAAAATCAAGTTCTGGTTAAATCACAATTCGAATCCAGCGTTGACATGTACATGAGAATACCACCGCTGCGATTCCGGCGACCAGAACTCGATTTCCACCTCTATCTGGGGGTAGTTTTGGTCCTAAATGGTAAATTTCAATAGGGTAAAAACTTTTCGATCACAAATTCTGGTCCAGCATTCACAACTACATGAGAATACCATTGTTGCGATTCCAGCGTCCAAGCCTCGATTTTCCACCCTTTTCTAGGAGTAGTTTTGGTCCTAGAGGGTGCATTTTAGTAGGGTAAAAACTTTTCGATCCCGAATTTAGGTCCACCGTTGACAAGTACATAGGACTACCACCGTTGCTATTCAGGCGTGCAAAACTCGATTTTTCACCCCTACGCTGACAGAAGCATCCATGGAAAAATTAGAGGCATTCGAGATGTGGTGTTACAGGCGTATACTGAAGATCTTTTGGGTGGACCGAATCACCAATAATGAGGGATTACGTAGAATGAATAATACATGTGAAATTCTAAACGAGGTAAAAAGGCGTAAACTCGAATACCTGGTCCACATCATGCGTAACGAACAACGTACAACCTGTTACAGCTCATTCTGCAAGGAAAGGTACACGGAAGGAGAGGTCCAGGAAAAAGAAGAATTACTTGGCCCCACAACTTAAGAACATGGTTCTTCCTATTAACCACAGGACCCTTTCGAGCAGCAGCCAATAAAATCAGAATAGCCATGCTAGTAGCCAACATCCGAAACGGATAGGCACCGTGAGAAGAGAGAGGAAAAACTTTTCGACTACAAATTCGGGTCTAGTGTTAAAGAGTACATTGAAATATCATGCTTGAAATCCATTTTTCACACCTTTTAGGGGTAGTTTTCGGTATCTGGGGCCAATCTTAGACGTGTCGGGCATGTTCTGAGGACTGATTGGAACTTAGCGTCGAAAAATACATAGAACTATCATTTTCATTACCCTTTTTTGATAGGTTGTGACTAACCTTCGTAGGGTTTTTCTTATTTGTGTAAAACAAAAGCTTATCAAAAATTGGACCATGTTCTGTCCCGAATTTTATTTGAAATAAATTACATACCCGACACATCCTTCTTGTCTCTAGGATACATAACTATTATGTGGGTTGACCCTTTAACCTAAATCTCATACCTTTATGTAAAACAATATCATAGTTATGATAGGGGGAGGGAAAAAGACTGAAACGTTTCGCGTAATATACACACTGCGTGCATCAGGCCGGAACATGGTCTTGATTTAATAATAATTTTTTTAGTCAACGCATTATTGTGTTGGTACTAATGTATGCAAATCTAAACATGGTAATATATTAGTAATATTAACTTAACGCAAAACATTGCAATTGTGTATGCAATACATCAAGCAATAAATTATTAAACCTAAAGCCTCTTTAAATACATTACAGGATTGCAATACCATTATCTCATACATTCGATCTTCGTTAAAATTAAATATTTACTGGAAATTTCAGTAAAACACGAAAAAGTAAAAGCAAGGCAAAGATAAAGGCAAAAGAAATTTACAAAGAAATTGTTTTCCGTGTGTATAAAAGGTATCGAGATGCGGCAGCATATTTGAAGACATATTTTATAAATATGTTTAGTAAATATTTACCAAACACCAAAAATAAACCCTATTTTTAATGTAAAGTGGATAAAATATACAGAAAAATGGTTTTGTTTTTATTAATGAATTAGGAACAATTTTAATTAGGTAATAAAAAATATACAAATTTTAAATTTAAAGAAATACATTAAAAAAAACTTATTGGCATAAAGAATTAAATATTTTTATTAATATTTATTTTCAATAATTAATTTATATTCCTAAAAATATAATATTTATTTACCGAAATACAAAATCAGTATGTTCATAACCATTGTGTTGTTCTACTAAGTAAGTCATTTATTTGTTACGCTTATGGCATTTGTGGTTTCCTTTAAATTTAAAAATTAAAATTATTGTAAGAATTACTTCTGTGACTTAAGAAATTGGTAATAGTGAAATAAAACATGGAGTGTTAATCATTTATTTCTTATGTTTTATATTTTTTAACCATTATTACACTTATCTACGATAATTTCTTTTTAAGGTTATTAAAATATAACTACCATGCACAAAAATACTAAAAGCGGTAATATTATCCTAATAATTATGTTCTGTCAAATAAATATAAATTATTTTAGGACTGGAAATAAATATGTTATTAGTATTACTTATTAAATGTGATCGTTTAAACATAAAATTGTCAAAAAAGTTTGATTTTGCGTTTTGCAAAACTAATCTAAAATAATAATTACACAACAATAAAATAATGTTTTTACTATTAAAAACAACAATGTCTCTTTTTTAATTCTGTTCCTATATACATGACTTATTAAATGATGTAAAGCAGAACAACCAAATGTAATGAACCTAAGTACTAAACTTTTTAATACTAATTTACGTATTAAATAACACAAAAAAGAACTTGGTCCCAAGTCGAAATTTCTTTATGTGAAATAAATTGATCGATAATTATTATTTTAAGAGCTAATAATTATATAACAGTATTCTTAAAATGTTTTGATATTATTTTTATTTTAACAAAAGTGAAAGTGTATCACCTTATTGAATTTTTTGGGAACTAAGTAAAGTATCGAGATATACCGCGTCTCTGATTTTTTCATAAAATCTTTATTTTCTTCATTCTTCATGAGATGTTAACTTCGTTTTTTCCCTATAATATGACCTTTCGTCCCTTACAATAATTTGTTCAAAAAATAAACTGTGAAAGGTTTTCGCGGCCATTGTCTAACGACAAATCCGCCGTAGCAAAACACCCCCTTACAACGGACCATCGAATAAAGTTTGAGGAGACCCAAGTACTCGCTACCACAGCGGCATACCACTCCAGACACTACAGAGAAGCCGTAGAGATAGAAAAACATATCAACAACTTTAATAAGAAAGAGGAAGCAGTTAAGATTAACAAAACATGGGTCTCCATTATTAAGAGTGCTAGAATTGCACCCTTTACGAACAAAACCGACCGGAACCAACTTGGAACCAAAAATAACTGAAGCCTCGCCCACTGCATCCCCAACGTATAAATACGAACTACGACCACGCAAAGATTAGTAATTCGCATACTGTCGACCAGGAAGCAACTTCTGAAGATGCCAACCGCTCGTGTTGGCGAAACGTCAAGTCAAGCAGACAATCGACGCCGGCCTAACAGCCCGAAAACAACTGAAACGTTAGAAAAATGTTGTGACCTTAACTTGTTTAAAAATTAGAGAGGCTTTTGTGACGCGCTACAATCAGTGGCGTCGTCTACGGGAAGTCCAAGCTCGTCTCCCTCCAAGTTAATTGACAATAGTGTTTTTTGTGCATTTAGCCGTAAATTTTTAAGGAATGCACACACTGACGCGAATAATTCGGTGCGACGGCGAAATTTTCGCCTCGCGAAATATTCGTCGACTCAAGTTTCTCGGCGCATACGAAGAGCAACATACTGGCGCGAAAATTTCGCTTGGCGATAACGAAACTCCAGCGATTTTATTTCTTTCGCGACCAGCCGCGTCGTGTCGTTTTCGTTGCGAATTTAAGATGGCTTTTACTAAAATATTAATAGAGTTTGTGAAGAAATATCCGATTTTATACAATTTAAGCCATGAAGATTATAAAATTCAGCCGCTAATTATTTAACACTTTTAAATCCTTATAAAACAAACTTGTAGATTTTTTTTAAAACAAAAATATACAACTTACCTTAAAGTAATGGCTAGTGTTTCTTCTGCTAAAATGGGTTTTCGTAAATTGGTATATTGTTTTTTGACGTCTTCTTTTATTAGGTATAATATATCATCGAAACAATTAATGTCCATTCTAAAATATTTATAAAAACGCCTTTCTAGTCGCAGTTGTGGCATTAGTGTATGAAATTCGCCTCTTTTTTTCTTTCAAAATTTATGTCATGTGTCCACAGCTTTTTTCCAAAAAAAAAACAATACACCAACTTTAGCACAAAAAGTAATAGACGCTTTTTGTCATTTTTCAACCAAATTTTTCTTCCCTCACTTATTGGGAGAATAGCTATAACAAAAATAGATTAGAATGCCTTACCACTTCAATTTACTCATTCTAACAGCAATAATAGTATTGCTTTTCTTTAGAGCTTCGTGAAGTCCACCCTCGTTTGCATATATCAAGAAGAAAATCTTGTAAAATTTTTGCGCTAAATGTTAAGGAAACAATTTGAAACTTATGTGGCGAAATATTCGTTTAAATGTGATGGAGGGCAATTTTGTGACGCGCTCAATGTCGTCGTAAAATTCGCTTCGTTATCCTGGCGATTTAATTGCGTCAGTGTGTGCATTCCTTAAGTCTTGTGATGTTACCAAGTTTTAAAGAAAATATTTTTTTAATAACCTAAAAGTTTTAATAGTTAATTACTATTGTTGAAATAAAAATAATACAAACACATTTTGTGACTATTGTAATTTCATAATTTGTTTTTAAAGTAATAATTAGGAATTAATTTTGTTTACTTGACATAAGGTAACCGAAAGTTTACTTCAGAAATTTTAACTCGCTTAATATGAGTTTTTTAAAAATCTTTAATTCCTTTTTGTAAAATAAAACCTTATTTAGGAAACACGGTAAGAGTTTATAATTTGAAATTTTCCATCTAACCAGCAATAATTATATGGCATTGCCTAAATTTTTACAATTTAATTTTTATTAAGAATCCTATTCTAATTAAAGTTTATTAAAGTTTAATTTTACTAAATAAAATATAATATTTAAAAATATTAACGCAAGTCTTAAATAATATTTTCATTATGTGGTATTCTTATCAAAAGAAATCAGTATTTAAATAAAGTTTCCTTTAATAACACTTCATGGTAAGT
The DNA here is from genome assembly GCA_019359885.1 of Listronotus oregonensis. Classification (NCBI taxonomy): domain Eukaryota; kingdom Metazoa; phylum Arthropoda; class Insecta; order Coleoptera; family Curculionidae; genus Listronotus; species Listronotus oregonensis. The sequence continues at coordinate 26,840 of JAHBCN010002582.1, forward strand.
AAAAATTCCTTAATAACCAGAACCACAAATAACCCAATTATTATATTATTAATTCCACAAACCTATGAAAATATTCATAAAAGTAACTAACCATAAACAATTTTAATTGATGTACGTTGCTTAACGAACTGTGTTATAGTTTCCAGCTCGTATACATTTGATCCATTTTTAACGGTGGTTTAGCAGAATTTTGGGTTTTTAGTGGGCAAACATTAGCGAAAGCAAAACTTATGAACCATTTGACCCAATTTAAATCCGCATATTTTTCGTTTCATTTATTTAAGGTGAAAAATATTACTACAGTAAAAACACTATTGCTGTTAGATTATGGATGCTTTTTTAGTTTTTTTACTCATATAAATATTTATTACCAATAATAATTTTAAGTTACTTTTAGTTACATGTTTTCGTTAGAATTTTTTTTAAGTAAAAATAAATATTACCTAAAAACCTTCTTTTCTGTTACTAGTATTATTATTTTCCTTATAGTATTGGAAATAATAAAAACGTATATGTTGAAACCACAATCGCAGAGTTTGGATATATCCAAAAAACAAACAGTTTAGTGTTGAATAAATGTATCATAATATTGAAACAAATATTTGGTCCTAGATCAGATCTGAGGGTATACACTTTTACAAACTTGCGGACTATTTTTAAGAAATGTGTGTCCTTATTTGTGATGAACACGTTCGCGGACAGTACAGCTATAACCGTCAAATTCCATTCATTCTTCTGGGGCAGGACGGTTATAGCAGTCATCATTATTTCCTTTAATAAAAACACGACTGCTTACATAGCAGTCATCGTTATTTCCTTTAATAAAAACACGACTGCTTATGCCGTCACAAACTATACAGATGTATATGGATCCTAAACTAAACTGTCCTATCAAGCTTGCCATAATTCAAAAAACTGTTCGATTAGAGGCAAATTTTCGATGGCGCGCAAATTTATCAATGTGCTAGCTCCTGTATTGTTAAGACGGGTATAGCCGTTTCTGTATGTTTGTGGGTATTTCTAAAATACCCAAATGCCCAAAGTATAGCCTTGTATGATACAATAAATACATGGTAGGATAGCCTTGTAAATAAAGGTATAAAAAAGTTTTTTTTTGTTTGCTTAAAATATGTGTTTGGAATTGCTATTTTATATACAAAAGGACTTGCCCCAAAGAAACATGCCTTACATATAGAGACTACATAATACAAGGTTTGCTTATAGCCCCAGAAGAAATTCTTTAAGGTAAATATTTGGAACAAAAACTAAGAAGTGTTCGTCCAAAAAGTGCGACTGAATCACAAATTTGATGAACCGGGTTCTTCCTCTGCAGGTGTTAGTCAACCCTCCGTTTTCGTTAAGTTCTTGCATTTTTCTGAGAAAATTTCGGCGCCTGCATCTTCTAAAAGAAAAACTTACTTTCTACTTTGTCGAGAGTGTTGGAAAGGCAATATTAGGAAGAAAACCGCTGTCAGGTGCAAGGGATGTCCAGGAAAGCCGCCTTTATGCCATATATGTTTTGAGGGTTATCATGAACGAGTCCGGTAAGAATTTAATTATATACCAATGTACCTATTTATCTTTTAAATGTGGAATTTAATATTTAGTTACTTTTCCTAACATTCCGAATTTATTTGTCATAAAATGCATTTCTTTGTTTAGATGTGTTATAAACGGTTATAACCGTCATGTGCATTTACGTTTAAAAATGTACTGCAGATGCACATGACGGTGATAACCGTCAATAAAAAAACACTCTAAATCTGTGAACTTTTACTTATTGTCACCCCCAACAATCGTAAACTTACATTAAAAACTTATTAGACTAGCTTAATGCTAAAAATTAAAAACTGCGTTTCTAGAAGGCTACACATCTACACATCTAAAAAACTGTCCGCGAACGTGTTATGTCAATAATTTTATTTATTGTTTAATTTTTTATCTCTTTTACATCTTAAAAAGAGTTTCATATTGGTCACCAAAACAAAGATAATACTTTAAATATTTTTAAAGATTTCTAAAGTTTTTTATGCGCCAAAAATTAAACAGTAGTTAAAATATTTACCGTAATATAATAAACGGCGACACGCATGTATTTGTTGCGGCAGTTATATTAAATATTTTTAGAATTGAAAAGACTTATTCTTTTATTTTTGACTTTTTTATTTTTGACTTTTCTTTAATGCATATTGTTTAATATTATTTATGCTTTTGATTGATGGTCCGGAAGTATTACCTGGATAAAATTTGAAAGTATAATAACTCTTAATTTATTAGTTTACCAGCAGTTATTTAGACAATTTTGTTTTTGTACAAACTGGTATAATAAATTAATTTTATTGAAAATAATTGGCCTAAATTTGCACTTTATAATTAAAATAAATTATTTAAATTATATCTATTTATTTAAAACAAAGGATAATTACAAGTGGATAGTTTTTAATTTGATATTTATAATAAAGCGGTTAATGTGTTGTCACCAAAACGTAGACATTTTAATTTATTAAAAAAAAAATATTTTCAGGTGAATTTGTAAGCTTTTAGGGGTTATTTGACTGGAGGTGCTTAAGTTTATACCACGAGACCTTGACCGAAATAGTCCCAGGTGACGAAAATCCCAAATAATATGTTTTAATAAATAAATCAGTCATACCTATATAGGAAAATAACCCGAATATTTATTAACCCTTAACTTGTACGGTACCATTTTATAAACATTATATGGTTTAGCGTAGTATGTGCGACAAAATATTTTAAAGACCAAAATGAAAAGTAAAAATGTAAAAGAACTTGCGGTTTTACCTAATAATAATATCATAAATATAACTCAACTATATTTATTTAACTAAAATTTGTAAAAATGGTAAGTCTAATACAAATCAATTAACATAAATTTATGATAATAAACAATATTCCTTTAACAAATCATGAAAAACAAAAGCAATGTCTGAAATAAATAATATTTAGGAAAAAGTTTATAAAACTTTTTTAAATATATTAAATAAAAATATTAAATATTAAGTCTGATTTCAGGAAACGTCAAATTTTATTGTTGTAAGGGGCAATTGTTGCCAATGGCGTGCAGTCTATGAAAGCAAGGGAAGCAATTCCCCTGGAATTATTAACCGATCAAAAATACTAGCATTAAAAGCTTTGAAAAA
>JAHBCN010002582.1:35000-89203 GCA_019359885.1 Listronotus oregonensis
AACTTTTTGACGCCCTTTTTAAAAAGGGTTAAGGATTTTTTTCGGTTTGTAGCCGTCTGCTTTTCTTTTCTGGGTAATTTTGATATGCCAATTTCTTTTCGAAGATTTATTGTCGATCGCAGCATTGAGTACTTACTCCATAACAACGAACATTTTCATACTTCAAAAGGTTCCTCGTCTAATATTCACGGCTAGTATCATAATAATCGATATATTGATCCTGATTATATAAATAACTACTTTTTACCAACTTGCAAATATAAACCCTCACAAACCATTGATTGCACCTTTTCTGATTTATTTTACTGTCAATTCATTTATTTCTAACTCGGATAAACAGCACGTAATAAATCTCTGGTAAATTTTCTGCTAAAACGAGCATCATCTAGCTAAATTGGTGAATTATTAACATCGATAAAACCAAACGCGCTCTGTGTCAGCACAGGGTATAAAAATCGATTCATTAATATCCAATAGTAAACCTATTCGACATACCTCATTTTACCATGGAATTTCCCGAACTTATTGGCCCATTAAAAGTTTTTAAAAAATATATTATCTTCTTTTGAAATTAGAAAATAAATAGATTTAAATATATATTTGGATTTAACTTTATTTTTTATATTTTGATCTTTTATAAACGAGAAAGTTCATGTTACCTTACTGAAAGTTACCAAAATAGCAACTTTACTGAAGAGTTCTACAGAGCAGAAACCGTAAAAAGCATTCAAAAGAAAGACAGGAAGTACGTACACTTTGTTTATCAGTTCAACAGAGGAAGTTCTGCCAAAGAAGTAAAGATAAAAACTTTTTAAACATATGCTCCATGTATTTAAGGAACGTTAAAAATGAAAACGGTGTTTTAAGTATAATCATATTTGATATACATTAAGAAAATAAACACTAAGTTTGAGATGAAAAGTTTTTTGGAAGCTTTGGGTAAATTGCATTGTAAATGCATCACACATGAAACAAAAATAGGTGGTTTGAAATAACAAAAAATAGATAAATATCGGGCTTTTAAACTTTAGCTCAAAAGCAAATAATCGTTTGTTTTATTATATTTTTTATACGGCAACTTTTACGAACAACAAAATAAGGGTTAAGCAGTAAGTAATGTAACAGTTTGGTAACTTTTAGTTAAAGCAGAATTTAACGCTACAAAAACTGAATTTTTTAAAATTTTTTTCTTAAATCTACTATCTTTTGTAATATGACGTAAGTATAAAATTAACACGGAATACCTATTTATTTTATAATGTGCAAACACCAAATTGTTTCATAAACTTTTAAAACACCAATTTTAGAACTATCTTTTTTCTTGGTCTTCTAAGTTATAAAATTAAATCTTTTACATATAATGAGTAAAAATAAGCTTAAATGTATAAAATAGGGGACTATAACTAAAAAATATTTCATACCCAACTTGCCTTTATCTTTAACCAATACACCTACATGAATTTTAAAATTAAAACCACTAAAATCCTAACAACAAATATAAAGGACATAAATTGCGTACCAAATACTTTAATCTGTATTTTCTTAGGCAGGTCTCTATTATTGATTTGGTACCAACACAGGGTAATGTGAATATTTCTTTGACAGGACTATCAATAAATAATCGATTGAGGCCCCAAAAGAATTGTAATCTTTAAAGCGTTACTTTCCGTTAATGGCCTAAAATGGCCTAAACGCATTTTATCCGTAGCTAGAGCAGAATTTTTTTAAGTTAGAAAGTATTCTATTTGTATCCCATAATAAACCCTACCTGAAGAACTACTTTCATGCTTCGGAAATGGTTTCTTTCCCAACACTTAACATTCTTAAGTTAATCTAACGAAGAGCCACTCTTACTATTATTAGCCACATTCTTATCGGAAAGCTTTTTTCTCCTGACTAGCGACAAGCTCTAGTACCCTCTTTTATAGGTCTTTTCTTGACTTTTGTTCAAATAAATTGGCCCGTAAAAATCTTCAAATTCTTCAGTTTATAAGCTGCTTTATTCCTAGAGTTTCTATATTAAGAAATTCCTACGTGGGCCTTCCTCCTTCCTACAAACCTCTAATCTTAATTAACCTTCCATTTCAATATCTATAATAAACTTCAATGGTAAATGCTTAAAAACAGGCTGTTACAAAACTTCCTTTATTAAACGACCCTTATTTAAATATTTATATTAAACTGAAATGTTGTATATTTAAAAAATGGTCATTACATTTCACATTTTTTAATCTTCAAAAATATTTTTCATACAACAACCTTATTAAAAATGTATCGTACATTTGTTCGTTTATTCGTATCTAAATGAATTCACTTTTATCCTAATTTGTTTTTCCCAAATTCGAGTGAACAGCACGAAATAAATTGCTGTTAAATTCCTGTTAAAACAAGCATCGTCCGGCTATATTGGTAAATTATGACCATCGATACAGTGAAACTCAACGCCCATTGTGTTAAATTTGGTTTAGAAAATTTACTATTTATTATTATTTAATATAAAATCAATAAGGAATAATAAAAGACAAACTAATGTTCATATTTGGCAAGACACAAACAATACCTATCAGCAGGGAATAGTAAATTAGCATTTTCTTATGAAAAGACCATACTTGTTTTATTTTTTAATTTGGTTCTATTTATTATAACAAAATATTTATAATTATTTTGTCAGTCATTATTTACTTCTTTAAATTTCACCTTATTAATTTTTTATATGTTCATTGGTCTAAAAAGTTTTTTTACCAGCGTGCGAAAAGTGATTACTTACCATACGCATCTGGGTGCAAAAAGTAACACGCATTATTTTTCATTACCAAAAGGTTACCCAAAGGTTTGCAAGGATACTACCGATGGTTTATTACTATCGTTAGATTTAAATTTGTTTTTTAAAAGCTTGTTTATATAGAATGATCTTGTTTTAAATTATTTAAGTTATATTATAAAAATAAATAACTTTAATGAATGTATGGAACTAAACGATATTTTATATGATATTTTAGAATATTGCAACATAGGAACTGCTACCTACTAAAACTAAAGCACGCCAACTTTGAGAATTTTAAGAATGTGCCATCGACCAAGAAATAAATTTTTATGGCATATCTGTTTATGCAAACCTTTAACAATATGATTGATCAGGTTATTTTATGTTGGAAGCTATGCTTAAAATAAAAAGAAATATCGATATTGCAAAATAATGTAAGGTAACAGCTTTTGTAAAGTAAAAAAAAAAACTTTATGAATACAGACATGGTCAGTTTTTTTAACGCTTCAGATTATATTTATCTCATGGTAAAAGTTGCTACATTATTTGGATTAGCTAGCTTTTGTCAGCAGAACAATTTGACATAAATTAAAGTCGACAATATGGAAGAAAAAGATACGTTTTTGGTTATTTTTTCTCCCTTATAATAAAATTTCTATTTTATACTAAACAAAAATAACGTATACCAATATTTATATTTACTCTTTAAATTAAAAAAAAATGTCTTTTATGTCTTTCAGTAAACACAAACAATTGTTATTATTAAGATTGTGGCAAACTGTAATTAATATCAACTCCCTCGAGTGTAGCTCGCTAGATGATGTCATCATGTAAGCGAAATTGTCACTGATTCAGGGAAGCTTTAATTATGCCGGATTATCTCCTCTGGGCATAATGTTCCTATACTTGCAAATTCCACCGTTAAAGATTTACTATTGACTGAAATATATTTAGCATTTAGTTTTATGATGTCTCTTTTTAAAGTTTAAACTAAATATTATTGTTTTGTGTAAATTTTGCCTGATCTAAAGCAGTAAACTACGGTTGTGTGAGTAAGTACGTAAAAAAAAGCAAATGAACATGAATACCTGACACAATCAAACGGCCAAAATTTGAAAGTCCTCAAGAGCAGCTCCGATTTTGATAATTTTTTTGAAAGAAATTTGTTTCTTTATATTATTTAAACCTTTTGGAAAGGGGAAACAAATATTTATTGTTTAAACAATATTTATGATATTTAAATGAAACAATTCTTTTTAAATCGCTGTAACGTTTTAAATATTAATTTCTGAGAGCAGAAATTTTATTCAATTTCCGGACTAACATAATAGCTTGTAAGAAATTTTTATATAATAGTGACATAAAATGAATATACATAACAAAATTAAAAATTTATATATTTCTTTAAGATTTAAACAACTCTGAAAAACATATTCTTTATTAGATATTTAAGAAAATATGATAAAATTTAAATTTATAAATTTTATGAAGAGTTATTTATCAGTATTCTAAAATTTTAATTAAATGTTACAATTTTTCTGCTTTACTTACATATACAAAAAATATGAGATTTCATCTTCTTCCAATGGTGAGTGGTTATCGCAGTTACTTCCACTGCAAACACTGCAAGCTGGTGAGCGATGACGGCCACTTTTTCTGCAGTCACATGCTGAACCGCAGGCTGTTTTACAGGAGCAAAATATGAATGAATATAAAGACGTTTTCAGGGGCTGCTGCTGCGTCTATTTAACTGGTTTTAAATATACGTCTTTTGGCCAACCCCATTTTTCAGAAGGGATTAGAGAATTAATTTTCCATTGCTGGACTTAAAAGTAGACTCTTTTGATATGTTGTTTTGCAGCATTCTCTCTTGTACACTTTTGTCTTTTGAAGGTAATGCTATGAAAGTTTTTGACAGTTTTAGCACTATACTTTGTGAGTATAGAACTTACACCTTTATCGAAAAGTACTTTATCACTTTCAACGATTTTAACGATAAAAGTTTTAGGCGCTGCACGTAATTTATAATCATTATTGGAAATTTTAATAAAATTATTTTTTCCTTTATTATAAAAGGCGGAGGTAGTATCACATCCAGTTAATGCATGAATAAATAAAACATGCTCTTTATTAATATTTACTTAACATATTTCTTGTTGAATAAACTCGTTGTAAGCCATTATTTTGAGTAGTTTAAAAAAACCAAGTTCAGCATTGGAAAATTAATTCTCTAATCCCTCCTGAACAATGAGGGTTGGCAAAAAGACGACTATTTAAAACAAGTAAAAATGATGCAACAAGCAGCACCTGAAAACGTTTTAAAAATCATATTTTTTTCTGCAAAACAAGATACGTTTAGCATGTGGCTGCAGAAAAAGGTGGCCTTCATTGCTCACCGGCTTGCAAGGTTTGCAGTGAAAGTGACTGCGATAACCACCCACCACTTGAAGAAGATAAAATCTCTGATACGCAAAATATAAATAAAAATTAAATTTCATATTTTTTGTATATGTGAGTAAAGCAGAAAATTTTAACATTCAATAAAATATTTTAAAAATACCCATAAATAACTCTTCATAAAATTTTATTTATTTAAATTTTATCATAATTTTTTAAATCCTTAAGAATTTATAAATTTTTGGGTTTGTTATGTATATTTATTTTATGTCACTATTATATAAAAAATAAATTATAAGAAATTATACCAGTCCGAAAATTGAGTCAAATTTCTGCTCTCCGAAATTAAAGTTCACGATATCTTCGAAACTATGATAAATACGAGAATTAACTATAAATATATAATAAAACTATTTTTGTAAAAAATTTAATTATCTACAAAAAATATTTTGTGTAAAAATAACGAAAATTAACATTTAAAAAGTTACAACGATTTAAAAAAATGTTTCATTTAGATCATAAATATTGTTTAAACAATATAAATATTTATTTGCCCCCTCCAAAAGGTTTTTGATTTTGAATACTATGAAAAAACAAAATTATTTAAAACAAAAATATCAAAATTGGAGCTGTTCTTGAGGACTTCCAACTAAAATTATTCATTGACGCTACTAAATAAAAGGGTAGGGAATCAAAGGTCTCTGCCACTTTAAAGGACAGTTTTCAGTCACATAAGCAAAGTTAAGCAGGAGTGGTTAGTAGTCTGATGGGTGACCGCATAGTGGAAGATCGCCTACTGGTATTTAGATTTCAAAACTGTGAGTTCTGTCTTAGTAACACTACTCAAATATCACCAATGGGCGCTAGTTGTGGCTAATTCGAGGTGTCGGGAAATGCAAAATCTACATACGCCTGTGCTTTGACGACGTTAACGAAACTGAAAACATTTAAAAACCTGTCACACACGGTACTTAGTAGAGCTGACCTAAAAATAAAAAAGGGATAGAGGGACTTTGATCAATATTCGACTTACAACTATCTACTACTATCTTAGAATAAAAATATACGACATTTAATTTGTGTATAATTAGGTTGTTAAGTAAAGCGTTATTTTTTACTATTTGACATTATCACAATACTTTAAAGTAAGTCCCGGTGTATTTAAAATCTTTAATGTAAAAAAGATATATTAATGAAATGTTTAAATAGATTAACATAATTCAGAATTAAAAAACATTTTATATGTACAGAGTTGATTTATTATAAGAAAAAAATATTTAAATGTTAAAAACTAGAAATACTGGTATTCCAAATTGATGATGCATGTATTGGGTGCGAGATGAAAGGTTTTATAAGAAAATGGATAAATAAATTTGTTGGTAACCTAATTAACTTTGGTCGTTTGAGTTTTGGGCACATTTTAAAGTTAAGTTAAATGTTGCAATTTAAGAACTGGGCAATAACTATTTGATTTAAAAAATGTTTAAGTTTGCAAAAAAACTTTTTTCGCAAACTGTTTTCATTAAAAAATCAATGTCTTATTTTTTCTTTATACTCTTTTTATTGTCGTTAAAATCAATTAGTTTTTACTTTTTAATAATAATTACAAAACAACGGGTCTAAAAAATTGTTTTTTTCTGAAAAAACAAAAAGGAAAGTCGCATAAAGATTAATCGGCTTTCTACGACCTACGAAAAAGGAACTCCCTAGATAACAAAGCATGTGTTAAACCTGCTTAAAACTGCATGCTAAACTCAATATAGAATAATTACCAAGTTTACGTATCAACCGTAACCACTCAACCATAAGGGACGTGCTGTGAGATATGTCGCTAAGTACTATCTGATATGGATCCTTTTACCCTATTTCCCAAAATAAAGGGTTTATATTATGGGTTAGTTAGATAATTAAGGTAAACGGTAGAAAAGGTATTTAAGTTAACGGTGCTTTGCAAGTCAGCAAGATGTAACACACCGTTTTTCTGGGTAAGTTTATGTTTATTGGTCGTACCATTTTAAACTGTCGAAACTATTCTTTTGCATAATTATAAACTGGGTCTTTTAACAGAAATAAATTAGAAGGTTAGTGCGATTATAATGATAAATATTTACAATATATAATATATTAATATATATATATATATATATATATATATATATATTATATATATATATATATATATATATATATATATATATATATATATATATATATATATATATATATATATATATATATATATTTATATATATCTATATAATTTTTGTAGGCTTTTTCTTGGCTTTGGTATTTTTTTTTTCAACAAAAACACTATTTGTGTTTAATTATATTTATTTTAATCCATACAGTCCATATACAATTTACATTTACACCAACAGACATCTACTGTGAGTTTTTAAAGCAACGAGATGTATACTTTACTAAGATTACTAACATCTTTTTTGTCATTGTTGGCATTCTTGTTTTTTGTATCTCTATCTTTCGAGGAATACCCTGTTTTTAGAATTTTTTTCGGTTTCAGGTCAAACAAGCCAATACCTAGAAAATAAGCTAAAAAGTCACAAATATGATAAAAGAAACGTAACTGCTTTGACCAATCATGAAAATTCTAAAAAACATAATTTTAATTATAATGCAACAAAAATCCTATTAACATATTGTTAAGGTTAAACCCTCAAAACAATCAAAAATATAATTTTTATCTCACCAAAGCGAGTTTGTTGTAAGAAACCAAGTCCAGCAAAACAGAAGCAGACATTTACACGTTTAAATTACATATTTTTATACATATTTTTAAAAATATTTATAAATATTGGGATAAAACTTCAACCTTCTATTTTTAATAAGATCAAAACTTTTCATGGCGCGGTTTCCTGTCAGCCTTCAGTTGTTTTTTGGCAAAGTACAGAGCGCCGACGTCATTCTTGTCAAGTTTTAAAAGTATTTTATGCAAATTAAACACGAAATGAACGACACAAACATCGAAATAATGCATTAAGTTACAATTAACAAAGTTCATTTACCCTACTGTTACTAGGTAGAACAACACCAAAAAACTTATTTTAAAGGGACTGAATTGTTATATGAGACTAACTTTTTAAACTCTAACAAAATTTGTATATTAGAGAAAATATTTTATTTGATATTAAAAAAATAATAATAAAAACAGTTTTTATGTAAGACTTGTCAACTTATAAACGGTTTTAGGGTTAAACATTGTTATTGCTTTTAAATCATGTAATTTTTAGCAAAACAATTAATTTCTTTGTAACAGACTAAAAAAATTATAAAAAACCTAATAATCTAACTTTAAAATTACAAAAGAAACCACCTGTCGCTTTAGTTTATAAAAGTAAATTTATAAAATATAGCTGTTTTTAAACCCAAACAATAACATTGTAACTAACTAAAGTCGTTTTTTATTTTTTTCTTTTAATATATTCTTTTTGTTTTAGATTTTTTTAACGCATTTAATTGGTAAAAGAAAATGAATAAATATCGATTTTTCAGGTAATTAGTACAAATAAGATAAATTATTTCAAATAAATTCAGTTAACCTTAACAGAAACTCCAATATAATTTCCAACTTTCACCGAAGCCACAGGCTAGACAATTGATAAGATTAGTTTCATGGACAAAGTTTGGTTCCAATATTAAAATTAATGTTATGATATCCTTTAAATAACTTTATATTACCCTAGCACATAATATACCAACTGTATTATAAAGAAACCATTAAAAGGAATAATAAAAAGTTTACTTTTCAGGGTGCGGCCAATTAACTTTAAATATTCTGTAATTCCATAAAGTCAATATTATTCACAAGATAATCTAATAATATTATTATGGATCGCAATAAGTATATACGTGAAATATCAGTAATTTTATGAAAAATTACGAATTTTTAAAAACCGGTGTGATGTAATGGTTATTTACATAACAAGGGTGGAAAGTGCCTCTTTTTCTCCCGCGGATAATTTGATGCATGACGTCAAGCGGAGGGCATTAAAATTCAAGGAAGGAAATGCACTTCACTCTAGAGGAATGTAAACATTTTTTTCTCCTTTTCATTTAAATTTGGTGGTTTTAATTGTTTGGATAAACCCCTGTATTAAAAACTTGTCAAAATATAATGACCAGACATAAATTAACTGGCATGCTTGGCTGGAACAGGGAGGTAAAGTGCTGTTTTCTATTCTTATTCAGGGGCTGAAAACGGTATATTCTAAAAAAATAGTAGAAAAAATATGTTATAGAAGTAAAGTAAACTACACATTGTCATGCTTAAAATTTTGATTACAGATTGGGATTGTTAGGTTTTTGCATCCTGCCCTCTCTATTTGTGACATTCTCAGACAATAAAAAATACTGTATATAATGAAGAAACGGTAGAGTTTGCAAAAGGATTTTTTATGTTTAAAGAATCCTGATAACAACAATAATAATATAACGTTTTGCTAGAAGGTAATTAATGACAAAAGAAGTTTCTAAGTAAATGACTTAACCGACTTTTTATATTTAATTCTGGTATAAATTATTGTTACATTATTTAAAATCATATAAGATACCATTTTTTAGTTTAATATAAGCTGCCAATTCTTTTTTTTTTAATTTGCTACCATTTTTATAAACTTGGTTTTAAAAAACTATATAAAGCAAGCTTTAAGAAACTTTCTCAACTAAAAGTATATTAATGGCTTTAAATGTTAGGCGTTCTTTTAAAAGTTATTTCTTGCGTAAAAAAAGTTTTACAAAAGACAAAATGTTTTGTTCTTTGCCACATTAAATAACTGTACATCTTTTAGAATATTTAAACATTATTTCCTTAATGAAAAAACATAAAACAGAATTTTGAAGAATTTACAGAAATTTTAAACCATTTTTAATAGTTTTTAAAAGTTTTGCGATCTTCCTGGGTATTGGGTATTTGTTATCTTTTTAGATTGGCACAATCTATGGGAATGTAACAAAGCGTAGCTTTAAATAAATTAAATATTATTATCTAAAAAAAGGCATAGCCGAATTGCGGCCCAAATAGGCAGGTATAAAGGTTTTTCGAGTTTATGTATGGCATAATTTCGGTCCAAAAATTCTTTGAATAAATTTAATTTGATTAAGCCATGACAAAATTGCGGCCTAAACAAAAAAGTTTACCCTTCCTACTTTTAGTAATTTATCATGTCTGAAATACATACACAAATAAAAGGCCGCTTTAACAAACCAGAACTAACCATGACCGAGGGCTTTTGAATTTGTCTAAATTATCCCTACGTAGAAGTTATTAACAAAATTTTAATAATTTATAATGTGGTATTTATCACGTCTGAAATATAATTGGGGGAAATAAAAAGCCGCTTTAACTAATTAGAACTAACCATGACAGACCAAAACTAAGGGCTTTTAAATTTGTTTAAATTATCCCTATATTAAAATTATTAACAAAATTTTATTAATTTTCAATAATTTCATGGTATTTTTCACGTCTGAAATATATTTGAGGAAAATAAAAAGCCGCTTTAACTTACCAGAACTAACAATGACCGACCAGAACTGAGGGCTTATGAATTTGTTCAAAATGATCGCTACGTAAACAAAATTTTAATAATTTTCAATGTGGTATTTATCACGTCTAAAATATAATTTGGGGAAATAAAAAGCCGCTTTACCTAATTAGAACTAACCATAATCGACCAAATCTGAGGGCCTTTAAATTTGTCTAAATTATCTCTACGTTGAAATTAAAATTTTAATAATTTTCAATATGGTATTTATTACGGACCGCAATAATTTCATGCTGTTTAGGTCAAACTAGGTAATCATTTATTACCTGAAAATTGTATTACATGCTTACCCTTATATTGTGCCGCATCATCCTAGGCCGAAAAAAGGCAATAATTTTATTTATTAAAGATCAAGAATTAAAATAGTTACATGATTAGGGTTAGGTTTCAGGTGAATTTAAGGTCACAGGGTTCCAAATATAAAAATCACTAAGTTGCACAATAGGAAAATACTGTTTAACTTTAATCATTTTAATTTACATAAAAGTTTAAATAAATGGAATATTACACTTTAGTAATGATTATTCGTCAATAGGCGTTTTTTTAACAAAAAAATAAAAAAATAGATAAACTTAAAAAAAATCTGCTCTATAAAATACCAAATTTAATTTTAGTCCACAAAAAAATCAATTAAAAATAAGACAACGTCATAAAAAAAACAACAGACTTTATACAGTGGTGGCCAAAAGTATGGAAACTTTTTTAAATAGTTTTTTTTTAGTACAACCTGTAATAAAACTACTAACATGGTAATAAACTACAAGTAATTTAAAATAAAACTAAATCACTTTTCTTTAAAAATATCCTCCATATTTAAGATATGCAAGAAATAAATATTATTTTCTTAGTCAAAAGTAGAAAACTTAAGTACATTATGTATTTAATATTTGTTATGGTTTAAAAATTACTAATACTTTGTCGAATACCCTTTTAAGTTTCTTACTTCCCTACATCTTCGTGGCATGTAATCGATCAGCCTGGTACAATATTTACTGGAAATGGCCGCCCATTCTGTTTTTAGAACTTTTTACAATTTAGCCCTATTTGAAATAGAATTGTTGCAAATCTTTCTATCTAAATAATCCCATCTCTATGAGACTAAGATCCGGAGACTGGGAGGGCCAATCCATTATTGGAACGTTGTGTTTATCTAACCAGTTTTTAACGAGCTGGCATTTATGTTTTGGGTCGTAATCTTGTTGGAACAACCATTTTAGTGGCAATATTTCCTTGCATAGAAACCAATCCATTATTTGGTCAATTTTAACAAGGGGACCAACACGTAAGCGGAAAAAACACCCCCACACCATTACGCTCCCGCCACCATGTTTTACTGTGGAAATCCGGTACTTGGAGCTGTACTGTGTACCTTCTGGCCGTCGAATATAACGTCTTCCATCACAACCCAACAACTGAAACTTACTTTCGTCGCTGAACAACACAGTATTCCATTTTTAATGAGACCAGGTGAGGTGGTCTGGGGCAAATTTTAAAGAACCTTTTTTTTGGAATTTTGATAGTTAGACATGCAGGATCGTTTTGCAAGGAACAAAAAATTCTTCCCCCAGAACTTAAAATTCCATTTAAAAAAATCATATATCTTAAATTTGGAAAATACTATATAAATTTTTCTTTCATAGAAAAAAGAACTAATCGACTGTTTAGAGTATTTTTTTCAAAAAAATAGCTTGTTTTTGATTTACTAAAATTATTTTAAGTTAGAGACTTTCTATGTTTAATGCTTCTTTTTAAGGGCAATACATTTTTATAAGCCAAAAAAATTTGCTTTAAAGACATACTTTTTACTATTTTTACAAAACGCGTAAAAAAATACGACTTGAAATAATAAAATGCCCTCTTCAATTTAGTTCAACTTCCCCTTTTTCATTCGCACTGGCTTCTTGACGGGTAACAAAAGACGGCGTTTTGTAAGTGCCTGTTTAGACGTGTTGGTAATTTTCAGAACGTAACGATAAAAATTTTAAATGACGAGTTTATGATGATGTCGAACAACAAACATTTTAAGCGTTTTCAGAAGTAGTATTAAACCTACAGTCAACTTTGTATTGCTTTAAATAAACATTAAGTTTTTAAAAACATTTTTGACGTTTATTTGTAATGAGCTATCTAGCATGTGTGTAAATTTTTCATAAAAGTAACACATTTAACACTTTAACACACAACACACAAATAAGTTTTCTGGATATTATGCCGACTAACTTTACTTATCGATATTTTAATTTAATTTTTTACAATTATAGATTTTCAGGTTACGGGATAAGCAGAGTAGTCTAGAAAACAAAGCTAAAAAAAGTGCAAAACCTAACAATTTTTTCAAAATGCATAGATTTGCATGAAAATTTGGGATTAAGCTTAACTTACCCTTCTCTTTAAAATCTATATTATGCCGATAGGTGCTCTTTATTTTTTCGGGGTGAAAACTACCCTTAATTGCTAAAACCTATAAAACTTTACATAAAAGCTTAAGTTAAGTAAAATTTGACTCAAATAAGATAAAAAAGTAGTATTTTGTTTCTTTGAAATATTATTGAAAATATTTTAGCCCTTTAAAAGCAACCCTTTTTATTATTAAATAAAGTATATTTACCCCAAAAAATGTATATATTATCAAAAGTGTTTTGCATAAAAATTTGGAATTAAGTTTAACCCAAACTTCTCTTTAAAATCTCCATTATGCTAAAGGTCGCTTTTAATTTTTTAAGGGTGAAAACTACCCCTTATTGCAAAAACCTTTAAAACTTTCAAATTAAAGCTTAAGTCACAGAAAATTAGCCTTATATAAATTAAAAAATAAGTATTTAATTCTTACATTATTTAATATATTTTAACCCTTAAAAATCAGCCCTTATTATTATTTATTAAAAAAAATTGTCTACTCTAGAAAAATTAACATATTGTCACAGAGTTGTAATTAAAAAATGTGACTGCTCAAAAGTATTACTAAATTAATTTTGAATTTTTCTAATCCTTAAAAACCTACTCCCTACAATCTTAAAATGCAAAAAATAGTACAAAACCGCGGTTTAAAAAAATGCATTGAATCGCTTTAGAAATGCTCCAAAAAATTGTTTTTTTAAGCATAACTTCTTTAATTTTTGTAATAAAAAGTTTTTTATAAAACCATTTTGTTGGCTTTTTTTAAAAGCTATAAGGTCCTAGATATTAAAACGGTTTAAAACCCTTAATTTTTTTAAGGGTGGTTAAAGGACTGCAACAAGGTAGTGCTCGTCTATACACACACGTTTTAAACGTTTATATCTCACCTTATTTCCGTCATGCAGTAAATTTAAAAAATGAAAATATTTGTAATTCAAAAAGCTACAATTTGATACCTTAGTAATTTTTGCGTATCTCCCTTGGTATTCCAGTTAATTTTAAGAAAAAGTCATTTTTTAATAAAATTCTAAAATTTGATTTTCAATTGCAACACCATTTTTTTTTCAAAATTTAACAATTAAATCGGTTAAAATTTTAAAATGCATTTATGATACATAAATAAAGAGAACTAAAAAAAGAAAGCTACGACTTATTTTATTTAGGGTGGTAATTATGGGGTTGTTTTCAAAGATTTTTGCACTCAGAAAATGTTGGTCTAACCTTATTTTAATCATAACTCACTCAACTTTTATGATTCATACCTTTTCTTAAGAAAAAGTTCTTTGCAATGCTTTAAAAAAGTTGTTATTAGTTTTCCTCGAAAAATATGTAATACATGATGAATATCAGCTAACTTATAACAAACCACAATTTGGTTCGTATTGGTCCCACAGCAATTACAAAAAAAAAACATTTTATTTGTTTTTTTTTAAGCTACAATTTTTTTGATAAAATGCATACTTATCGAGTTATTTGCAAAAAACCGATTAAAAACTTTGATTTTATCGACGAAAAACGCCGACTTTCGATCGCGAATAACTCGAAAAGTATGCATTTTACAAAAAAAAATGTATAAAACATTTTTTGCTTAGATATCATTTTTCTATCGATTTCTTAAATATTTAAAAAAATACCCACGAGATGGTTTGGCAACCATCTCCAAGGTAAAGGCGCCCTTCGGCATGATATAGATTTTGATCTTTGAACCATTCCCTACCTACTGTTAAAATTTCAAGTCATTCTATGCATTTTGAAAACATTGCAAGTGAATTTAAGGTCAAAAAGTTGCAAATATAAAAATCACTAAGTTGCACAATAGGAAAATACTTTTTAACTTTAATAATTTTAATTTACATAAAAAGTTTAAATAAATAAAATATTACACTTTAGTAATGATTAACCGTAAATGGGCGTTTTTTTTTAACAAAAAAATAAAAAAATAAATAAACTTTTAAAAAAATCTGCTCTATAAAATACCAAATTTAATTTTAGTCCACAAAAAAATCAATTAAAAATAAGACAACGTCATAAAAAAAACAACAGACTTTATACAGTGGTGGCCAAAAGTATGGAAACTTTTATTAAATAGTTTTTTTTTAGTACAACCTGTAATAAAAGTACTAACATGGTGATAAACTACAAGTAATTTAACATAAAACTAAACACTTTTCTTTAAAAATATCCTCTATATTTAAGGTATGCAAGAAATAAATATTATTTTCTTAGTCAAAAGTATGAAAGCTTAAGTACATTATGTATTTAATATTTGTTATGGTTTAAAAATTACTAATACTTTGTCGAATACCCTTTTAAGTTTCTTACTTCCCTACATCTTCGTGGCATGTAATCGATCAGCCTGGTACAATATTTACTGGAAATGGCCGCCTATTCTGTTTTTAGAACTTTTTACAATTTAGCCCTATTTGAAATAGAATTGTTGCAAATCTTTCTATCTAAATAATCCCATCTCTATGAGACTAAGATCCGGAGACTGGGAGGGCCAATCCATTATTGGAACGTTGTGTCTATCTAACCAGTTTTTAACGAGCTGGCATTTATGTTTTGGGTCGTAATCTTGTTGGAACAACCATTTTAGTGGCAATATTTCCTTGTATAGAAACCAATCCATTATTTGATCAATTTTAACAAGGGGACCAACACCTGAACGGAAAAAACACCACTACACCATTACGCTCCCGCCACCATGTTTTACTGTGGAAATCCGGTACTTAGAGCTGTACAGGGTGAGTCAACGATAGAGTAAAGTTCATTATTTCATTGGTTTCAAAAGTTAGAGAAAATAGTAAATACAAAAGATGTAAAGATTCTTAGGAGACATTTTAAAATTATTTTAAAGTATACGGGGGGGCTAAAAAGGCGTGACGAATAAAACATACATTTTTTAAATGAAAACCCTATTTTTAAATTTTGTTTTGAAATCCTTTTAAAATTCTTCAACTTTTTTATTAAGAATAATGCATACCTAAACCTAATAGTTTTTCCAATATTTAATTTTTCTAAAAAGTAATTTTCACAATTTGCAAAAAAATTACGATAGGCCATTATTTTTGAAGGTAGATCACTCATATTTGATATTAGCGTTATTCAAAGATGACGTAAAAGATATACAACGGAATTTTAATTAGATGTCAGGGTGTTCAAAATAAAAATATATTTGGATCATTTTAAATTGAAAAATCTCGATTTTTTTAAATGGCGCACCATAATATTATTATTTTTTGAAAGATTCAAAAACCCACAACTTTTAAATATGTCATATACCTATTTTTTAATACTTTGCGATTTTTTTTTAACTTTTCCAATATTTACCCTTCTTTCTGTCTAAGACTATTGCATAACATTAGTTGGCCATGACAAAATGACATTGTCAAATTTTAACCTGACATCTGAGTAAATAAATTCATAAAATATATTGTGATGTCAGTAAATTTAAAAAAAATAAGTATGGATTTTCCTAAAGCTGAATTAATTGATATGATTTATATACTGGGTGAGGGCAAAGAAATACTTTGTTAGTAAGATTTTACAAGGCGAAGTACCCTAATAGACGTGTACCGACTAGGCAATCTTTTAGTGTTTAATGGAACGGTTTAATGCTAGTGGTAGTATTGTATGAAAAACGGGTGGAAACCGGAATCTACAATGAGGAAAAAAAATTGGAAATTTTATTCAAGTTCAAGCTAATCCCCAGGTCAGAGCCGCAAGTAGCTAGCTTAGTGATACCCCAATCTACCGTAACCGCACCACTAGAAAACCAAATTCATCCCTTCCCATGGAACTACACCAACAACTTCTAGACCGGATTTTGAACAAAGGGTAAACTTCTGCACCTTATAAATGGGCAATAAGGCCGATCCAATTTTTTTTTCTAAAATAATGTTTTCCGATGAAGCTACTTTTCGCAGTAGTGGGCAGTTAATCGTCAAAATGCACTATTATTTAACAGTTAATCCAGTCTGGGTACGGGAAGTGCAAAACCAAAACCATTGGTCACTTAATGTGTGGTGTGGAAAAAACACTTTAATGTTATTGGACCATATTTTTTGCGAAACAGTTAACGGGCCTAGATATTTAAACTTTTTGCAGAATGATTTACCTCAACTTCTTCAAGAATTTGATAACATTGAGATCCAACAAATGTGGTTTTAGCAAGAGGAGCTCCTCCGCATTACCATCGAGAAGTTCGAGAATTTTTAAAATCATTACCCCAGAAATGGATCGGTAGAGGGGATTCATTGGATGGCCCTCGATCATGTGACTTAAACCACTAGATTTTTTTGTGGGATATATTAGCGTGTTTGGTAATCCCCCTACAACACCAGAAGATATGGAAAATAGGATTCGGGACGCGTGCAGGAGAATAACCTTTTGAAGGAACGTCCAAGAAAATATACGAAAAGGACTAAACATGTGTATTCAAGTAGAAGGGCATATTTTTGAACATTTATTGCGCCTTAATAATAATTAAAAATAATTTTTGTAGTAAATATTTATTATTATTTCTTTTTCTGTGAATTTAAAATTTAAAAATGGCCAACTAATGTTATGCAATAGTCTTGAAGATAGAAGGGTAAATATTGGAAAAAAGTTAAAAAAATCCAAAGTATTAAAAATAGGCTATGAATCTTAATAAAAGTTGGGGTTTTTTAAGACTTTCAGAAAATAATAATAATATGTCACCATTTAAAAAATCAATTTTTCAATTTAAAATGATCCAAATATATTCGTTTATTTTGAACAATTTGCATTAATTAAATTCCGTTGCATATATCTTTTGTCATCTTCGAATAACGCTAATATCAAATATGAGTGATCTACCTTCAAAGCAAGTGTGAAAATTATTTTCTTTTTGAAAAATTGAAATATTGGAAAAACTATTAGGTTTAGGTATGATTATTATTAATAAAAAAGTTGAAAATTTTAAAAGAAATTCAAAACAAAATTTAAAAATAGGGTGTTTCATTTATAAAAATGTATTTTTATTTCACGCTTTTTTGAGCCACCCTGTAATTTAAATAATTTTAAATTGTGATCCTAAAATTTTACATCTTTTTATTTATATTTTCTCAGACTTTTAAACCAATAAATAATAACTTTATTATCGTTGACTCACCCTGTACTGTGTACCTTCTGGCCGTCGAATATAACGTCTTCCATCACTACCCAACAACTGAAACTTACTTTCGTCGCTGAACAACACAGTATTCCATTTTTAATGAGACCAGGTGAGGTGGTCTGGGGCAAATTTTAAAGAACCTTTTTTTTGGAATTTCGATAGTTAGACATGCAGGATCGTTTTGCAAGGAACAAAAAATTTTTCTCCCAGAACTTAAATATCCATTTAAAAAATCATATATCTTAAATTTGGAAACATTGCAAGGCAAAATGCTTGGTTTTCTGGACTAGAGGCGATTGTCAAAATTTTTTTTAATAATTTAGCAACAGATTATTTTGTGTCTAACTTTTTTGGCGGTCACCGTATAAATACATAACATGTGTTTTGAATACTATTTAAAGCGTCTTGGCCCATTTTATTAAGGGGGTTTTCTGGTTTAGGAGTTTGAAAAAATTGATTTTTTTTTATTGAATTTAATAATATCTTATGGAAAATATATGGGCGAATCCGTCTGCCCGGAAATCATTTCTTACTGTCGAAATACACGATAATTGGACCGATCGTCCCGTGTCCTCAAAAGCTGTTCCAAAACGCGATTTCTCAAAACTCATATTTTTTTTAACTGCGCATGGATTGCTGAAAAATTACTGGACAAATTTTGATGCCGCTTTGCCATTTTGTAGAGAATTGAACTGGCTATGGTTGCAACCTTCAAAGTTAAAATCGCTTCAAAATTTTGGATTTTACGTATGTTTAAATACAAAGAAAAGGTCGATTTTCTAAACTCTTTTTTCAAATGGCCGCCATTTTGAAAAAAATTGACAATTTAACTTTTCCGAGATTCCAATCATAGCTACACTCACATATTTTATTTATTTTTTTGTCTTGTCTGTTTTAGACCTCCCAGTTACCTGAACCAGGTACGCCCGCCTACCTGAGCACGGCGAGCATGACCTTTTTCGGAGCCATTTAATTCAATGACGGTTTAATATTTTCGGGCGAATTTTTTTTTAGTATAGCTTAATTATGAAAGAATTAAAGGATATAGGCACTGTTTTACATATTGTTTAATTTCATCTTTAAAAAATGATAAAATTGAGGTAAAAATCGGAGCTCCAAACCAGAAAACTCCCTTAAACATCCCCTTTATTTAGGGAAAAAATATTTTTTTTATTTATACTTACAACGTAAGACGAATAAACTAACTTCTTCCAAAATTTTCTTTTTAAAAGTATTTACTTGCAGTATGTTTTAGAGATCAATTTAAAAAAGCAAATGATAATGGTTGATGCGCTGCGAAAATATTTCTCCGAGCGCTTTATACCTTAGCTTTTCATTTATATATTTTTTCTGGATACGTTTTCTTTTTGTTAAAACGTTGGCAAACGTAAATCAGTCAAGATGTAAAGCATAAAGCATATATTTTAAAATAAGGAACAAATACTTATAATTTAAATTTTAAAAATTACATGGTTTTAAATTATTGTAAAATAACAACTAAGTTTGCCAATTGGTTATTTACTATAAAACTGTCAATTATGGTTTTTAAAAACACCAATAATGTTGTTCTGCAATAAGATCAACCAGCATTATCGAATAAGGGGTTTATTAGTTCAACCTATTAACTACCGACAACATTCCGTGGTTATTACGATATTTAAGTAAAATACAAAAAGATCATAAGGTCCATTGCTCCTCCTTTTAATCCGTTTGTATATTACAACGTAATTCGAAACGGTATAATAAAAGACAATTCTAAATTTTTTGGGTAAAAACAACTCTTTATGTCAAAAGTGACAGAATGACATGGTTCCAATTTTTTAAAGTTGAATTATTACCTTTAACACTTTATTTTTAAGGGTTTTTACGCTTAATTTACTCTTTTACTTTTAAAAATTTCTTATTAATTTATTCTCAAATAAAGGAAACTATATTTATGTGATCGAGCTGGTGTAGTGGCAGCGTAGCAGTCTCTCACCGTGGAGACCCGGGTTCGATTCCCGCATTGTCCATTGGACCTTTTCATAGCTCGTCACCTTACAGAAGGCAATGGCAAACCACTGAGTAGATAAGCTAGGTCACTCCGGCCGCAAAATCCGTCATTTTCCCATAAGAAATACATGGGGAAAATTTTTAAAATCCGATTTAGATTTTATTTCCCGGTCTAGCACCACGTGTCGTTGTGGTCACCCATCTGCGGTCCCCCATCTAAGTAGTAACTAGCCCGACATTGCTTGACTTTAGATAATGGCGCTGCCAAGATTATGAAATATGAATCATGGGGGAGTCCTTTTATAATTAAAAAAAAATTTAAAAAAAAGTCCTCACGTAGCAGGATTCCAACCACCTGTTGCCACCCCCTAACGTTTCACAGTTCAGCGTCTTAAACCTTGGGACACCGAGACTTATTATCTAGTAAGGTAAAATAAGCGTACAATATCAAACGTATCACACGTGGGCGTCATAGTAAATTAACAAGGTCGCAACTAATTACGACGAGTCTGGGTCCAGCGACGCGAGAGAAGGGGAAAAAGGAAGAAAGATAACACCTTCAAGAGAGAGAGAGAGGGGGGCACAAACCACAACTAACCACGATCACGTCAAAGAACAGATGCCCCTTTTTCCCCCGTCCGCCGAGATAAAAGGTTACCCACCTCAAGGTCACCGGACGTTGATATCCCCATTTTCATATCTAAACGTATCTGATATGAAAAATTTTTAATCCACTTTAACTAACCAATCTACAGTGCTGTTATTTGAAAATACAGTGCTGTTTTTGGGGAAAAACAGTGCTGTTATTTGAAAATGGGGGTGTTTTTGGAAAAACAGGGCTATTATTTGAAAGTACAGGGCTGTTATTTAAAAAAACAGGGCTTTTTTTTGGAAATACAGTGCTGTTATTTGAAAATACGGGGTTTTTTGAAAATGCAGGGCTGTTTTTGGGAAATACAGTGCTGTTATTTTAAAAACAGGGCTGTTATTTGAAAATACAGGGTGTTATTTGGGAAAACAGGGTGTTATTTGGGAAAAAAAGGGCTGTTATTTGAAAATACAGGGCTGTTTTTAAAAAAAAAAGTGCTGTTTTTTAAAAAAAAGTCGTTTTTAAAAAAAACAGGGCTGTTTTTTAAAAAACAGGGCAGATTTTGGAAAAACGGGGGTGTTATTTAAAAATACAGGGCTGGTATTTAAAAAAAAAGGGCTGTTTTTGGAAAAAAAAAGGGCTGTTATTTGAAAATACAGGGCTGTTATTGGAAAAACAGGGCTGTTATTTAAAAATGCAGGGCTGTTAATTGAAAATACAGGGCTGTTATTTAAAATACAGGGCTGTTTTTTGGAAATACAGTGCTGTTTTTTAAAAAAAGGGCTGTTATTTGGAAAAACAGGGCTGTTATTTGAAAATACAGGGCTGTTATTTAAAATACTGTTATTTCAAAAAAAAGTGCTGTTTTTTGGAAATATGCAAATAAACTTCAATTTTCCCCTTGCATTTATTTTATGAAAATTTTTGGACATATATTTTTTTTTAAACGAACCTTGTTGCTTATTTTACCTATTAAAAAAGGGTTACTTAATTTATAAAAACAAATCAATTTTTTTTCTTTTTTAAAATTAAAATTTTTTATAACAATTATGTTTTTTTGCTTGAAACCTGCTATCTATGCACCTGTTTAAATATTATTTTAACCATATTTTTTTTCTATAATGTGTGTGTGAAATATCGAAAAAAATTTCTTTGCTACATTCCTTAAACTTTTATATATATATATATATATATATATATATATATATATATATATATATATATATATATATATATATATATATATATATATATATATATATATATATATATATATATATATATATATATATATATATATATATATATATATATTAAAAAAAAAACATATTAAATTTTTATGATTCAATTGCATAAAATAACATTAAAAAAAGTTATCGTCTTTTTGGGTTTTTTAGATAACTCCTGGAATTAACAGAATGTTAGGTATTATTTGATAAAATATATACGCTGCAAGGTCTTTATTTTTTGCCTTTTTTTTTATATTTATTAATTTTACTATTATGTCCCCCCCCGCAACGGCTTTATTTTAACAGGTCGGTTGGAAAACTGAGCGCTTTTCTCTTTATCTGTCCATCAAGCTAATAATTTTTATTTATTATCTGATAAAATTTGATGGGGTTGTATATTTTAGGCAAATGGAATATTTTGGCTATATTTTACCTGTTAGCCCGGTCGGTTATGTGTGTGTGTGTGTGTGTGTGTGTGTGTGGGCGGTCAGAATATGAGAGTTTTAAGCGAAACTGTGTGGTTATTTTATTCTAATGGGTCTACATCGCCTACAACCAATGGATAGTGGGTAAGTGATATTTTTCATATAATTAATTGATACTTACCCCTTGGCATCGGTTTGCTAATTTTTAGTGATAATTTTTAGTGTATTTGCCTCATAATTTACACACTTTTAAATGTATTAGTTGCTAATTTTTAGCTCCTGTTATTTGTTAGACTTAAAACCCAGATATAAAATATTTCTATCAATCCGATTTGTATAATTTTTAACCTGGTTGTGTATTATGGGTTAAGAAACATATTTAATATAATTTCTTGGGGTAGCAACCTTATTTTTTAAGATATTAACCGAGCGCTATGAGCTTGTTTGAGTCAGCCTAATTTTATTTGATATTATACCGCTGATTACCCGGTAACTTGAATGCGTTTTTAATTATTATTTTAGATATGTTAGCCGCTATTTTTCGCATTCGGTGGCTGTATTTTTAATTAATATAAGTTGATTTTATCCTACGTTAGGCTTAAACCATAAGTATATGTGTAGGGGGATTGCAAACTTATATTTTAACGCGCGCTAAAAGCTCTGACTTAAAACCTAGATATAATTTTTTTTTTCAATCCGATTTGTATAATTTTTAAACTGGTTGCACATTATGGCTTAAGAAACATATTTAATATAAAATTTCTAGGGGTAGCAACCTTATTTTTTAAGATATTAGGCGAGCGCTATGTGTATGCTTGAGTCACCTCGTTTTTTATTTACCGCTATACACACGATTTATATATTACCCAATACTTGTATGCATTGCTATTTAAGCATGTTCGTTTGGCAGAATTTTTAAAGCCTTTTTTTTTTGATATATGAATTAAATAATTAATGGGCGTTGGTTTTTTAAATATATATTTTTTTATTAATAAACTAGAATTTTTAGACACAGGATGCAGATATGAAAATTGATCATTTATTTCTGCGGTAAAATATGTGTTATTAATCATTTATGAAACCCGCTCTTCCTATTGGTATATCTTTTATGCATAGCAACTAGACCGCTTGTATAAAATAACGAAGTTGTTTTAATTTATTTTTAGTTGTTTTATAATATTGTTGATTATTATAAGTAATATAATATTATCCTCATTTAATAGCAGCCCTTTAAAGGCAAATTATTATTGCTTTTCAATATCACTTATTCTAATTATACCGCGTGGGATTTGAAAACAATTTAATATTAGGTTAATTAACTCACTAGGGCTTATATATCAAATATGTTGTGTGGCCCCTCAAATTTATTTACTTATAAACAATTTTTAGTTGCGACCTTGTTAATTTACTATGACGCCCACGTGTGATACGTTTGATATTGTACGCTTATTTTACCTTACTAGATAATAAGTCTCGGTGTCCGCAAGGTTTAAGACGCTGAACTGTGAAACGTTAGGAACCACTCGAGCAGGTTTTTTAAATAATCTTTTTCCTGCCCTAAAAACAAGATATAAATTACAAATTATAGTAGATTTCAACACACCCTTTTTAACCCTTATTTGGGAACGAGCAATGTAATAGCTTTTGTATGGTCACACCGGTGGAAGCTGGAATAAAGAATCCAAACAACTCTATGCTACCCACGGGCTCCATCTCGCCCCCGCCCAGTTCTTAACTGGCCGGCATTCTCTCTTTCAAGACCTGGAAAGGTAAAAGGAAGAGTGCAAAGAATACATACAATGTATTATACGTAGTCATAAGTTGATATTGTAAATTTATAAGTAAGAAATAAAGCTCTGTTAAATGGTAAATGGTAAATGGTGAAACGTTAGGATGGGGCAAAAGGTGGTTCGAATCCTGCTACGTGAGGACTTTTTTTATTTATTTCCATAATTATAAAAGAACTCCTGATGAGTTCTATTTCATAATCTTGGTCAGCGCCATAATCTAAAGTCAAGCAATGTCGGGCGTAGTTACTACTTAGATGGGTGACCGCAGATGGGTGACCACAACGACACGTGGTGCTAGACCGGAAGTAAAATCTAAATCGGACCTTAAAATTTCCCCATGTATTTCTTATGGGAAAATGACGGATTTTGCGGCCGGAGTGACCTAGCTTATCTACTCCACTGTGTAGTATTTATGCCTAGTAAATCCTCTCACATGTGCTTCGGAAGGCACGTTAAGCCGGTGATCCCGCATATCCGTGTACGCAACACAGATATGTGCGAGGGCGCCTACACTCTACCTAGAGTATGGCACAGTAAAAAGAACTATATTTATATTGTTACATTGTTAAAGTTCATTCAGAGAACTCGGGGACGTTTTATAAACTTAAGATATGCCGCAATGCCTTAAAAAATAGTCAAGGGTTGTCAGATCTAGTAAGTGAGCTGGCCACTCTAAAGACATCGGCGACTTATTTTCCTATTCGGATAACTTATATCCGTCCATATCGAAGGCTTAAATGCAACTGCGTTCAAGCCTTCGATATGGACGACCAAATCACCAGACCAAATTGAAAATGTCTTTTGTTAAATTGTACAAACAGTAAAAAAATGGGTTGCTAAATTAAAAAGTGGTCGTTTAAGTCCTGAAGACGATTTACGTGAAGGGCGTCCGAAAAGTGCACCAGACATTGTAATAAACATACCAAGATATGGTTTTGTAAGATCGACGATTAACCGAAAGAGTTGTGTTAGACTCTTTAAGGATTTCACTAGGCAAGTCAGCCAAATTTTGACTGAAGTTTTGGGGTTTCAAAAAGCTTTAAGCAAAATGGATGCCGCATTTGTTATGAATGGAACAAGAACACATCTAAATATGATTTTCTCAGCAGCATTTAGAGCATTGTAGAAAAGATAAAAAGGATTTTTTGCATTGATTTATGACTATGGATGAGACTTAGGTCTACCACCGTGATCCTTAATCAAAACCAGAAGCCAAGGAGTGCTGTAAATCCATTACTTCGGCGTCCAGAAATCAGCTAAGAAGGTGTCAGCATAAGTTTTTTAAAAGGAAAAGAAATTTTGTACGTGAATTACCTCCAAGCTGGTAAAGTAACAAACCGATGTTATTGTTATTACCTTTTGAGTCAACGGAATAAAAAATTTGGAATTTTTTTAAATGAAAACAGCGACACTGAAACGAATGTATTAAAGTTTAGGGAGATTATGTTTAATAATAAAATATATGTCAAACCCTAAAATTGTGTTTTGTTTTTGTCGAAGGACTGATCTTACTGCATAACGTGATAATGTTAATTATACCAACTCTATATTTAATTTTAATTACAAATAAATATTTTTTTTTTTGAAAAACAATGCGTTATCGGTTTAAATTTGGCTAGTTTTTTTTGTTTAATGCCTAGGCAAAATAATTTTTTCCAATAGACATGTAACAAAAAAAAACAGTGATTTAGCTTTAAACATAGATAAATACAAAATATATCCATGCATATTGTACCTAACAATTTTTACATAGACTTTTAAATTTTTTTAACAAAAATTATAGTAACATAATTGACTCTTAAAGTATAGTTATCACAAAAATGGTTGTGTATTTTTTTTTGTTAGGGGCAATGCTATTTTTGTTTATTACGTATTGCGTAAAATTTCCTATATAAACTATAATGCAAAAAGTCATTCCTAAACCTAAAAGGTCAATATTACTAAAAATCGCTGGTCGGGGCCCTAAAGTAAGCAGAAAGGTAGTCTACCCACGTATTCACAACCCACTAAGCAGAGATAAAATAAATAACCCTTTTTCTCACAGGGACCAAAATATATATAGCATATAATTTTTTAGTACAGGGTTTTCCGTATAATTGCGCACCCCTTTAAAATCTTTATTTTTATAGATAGAAAAAAATAGTTTATATGAAAGTTGCAGGATTTTTCATGAAGATTTTCATGGTGTTAGATAGAAAAACAAATGATGATCGGAAAATTAACAAATCACTATCAACTTCGTTATTTTAAATGGAACACCCTGTATATGATTGAAAATTCAAATTCTGCTAATCTTCCTTTTTCAAATATATATAACTTATCTATGTTCGAATAAACGAGTTGCAAGTTATTTGAATTTAAAATCTGTTCTTATAAGCCATAGTTAGCCATGGATACAACCCAAAGATTGGCAAAGTTAAGTCGCGTTAGCCATGGTTCGTCTTGGAAACCAAAAAAAAATATAAATATTTGACAGAAGTCAATTTTGGGTTGTATCCATGGCTAACTATGGCTTATAAGAACAGATTTTAAATTCAAATAACTTGCAACTCGTTTATCCGAACATAGATAAGTTATATATATTTGAAAAGAGGAAGATTAGCAGAATTTGAATTTTCAATCATATACAGGGTGTTCCACTTAAAATAACGAAGTTGCAAGTGATTTGTTAATTTTCCGATCATCATTTGTTTTTCTATCTTACACCATGAAAATGAAAATGAAGATACCATGGTCAAGTTTTTAGAGCTTTCATTATTTAAAACATTTTAAGGTCAAATCGCAACCCAATTTGATGGGGTCAAACTGACCATGGATTTGTATTTAATGACTTTACTAATATTTTTTTCTGTTTTTTTTTTGTATATTTTTTCTTCGCAATTTAGTAAATTTATCATTTTTATTGTAATTTTACAAATACAAACTCCTTCACAATGTCAAATATTTCATGTAAGTGCATCCTAGAATACGTTAAATTGTATTAAGCCAGAACATTTAATACGGGATTATATATAATAATATGTTTATTGATTTCATATACATAAAACATGGTCCACATTTAACATGGGGTTTTTCTGAAACAGATTTTTCTTTGAACCCTTTTTAAAAATTTTTTTTACATTTGAGTATGTTGTTTCTTAGATTAATAGAAACATCTTTTAAAAGGGATATTTTTGTGCGGGCCTACAGGGTGACCAAAAAATCACTAAGAAATTAAAGCTTAACTGTTTATTATTTCCAATATAAACGCATAAAAAAAGTGAAATTTGTTCTAAATCCAAAGGAATAATATTTTATATATTTGTTAACAGCTCAAATATTTTGATTTAAGTTTTAACACATACAGGGTGGTCCACTATCGAATAAAAAATATGAATTATGTCAACTTATATTTTAATATTGTAATATACTTGTATGTATTTCTAAAAATTATACATTTCTGACAGTTTATTAGGGTATATTTAAGTTAAAATATTTTGGTTCATTGTCCCAAATATACAGGGATATTTTAAATTAAAGATTTTTTTTAGTTTGTTCCCACAAGATATTTTGTGACATATAAAGAGGTACATAGTTTTAAAATCAGCACATTTTTCTGGCATTTTTTTAACGAAGGTATAATTAAATTAGGATACCCATAACTTAAATTATTTTTATGTACACCTACAGGGTTAAGTATCAAGGAGGTTTCATTCACCATATTTTTAGGATAAGTCGTATTTAGCAATGAAAGTCGTTTTAAAATTGTTTCCCGCGCAAAGAAATGCTGGTGTAAAATTACTTATTAATAATTTAGTATTGTTCATTAAATTATTTATTAATTTATATAAATATTAGCTTAAAATTTCAAAAACGCAATATTAGCTCGCTTTTTTGACTTGGAGCACAAGGAACTTGCAAAAGTAAAAATTCTGTAGATATATCATGAAATAAATTATTACTTAGCATAAACATGTTTATTTCTTCGATACCGGAGCACCCTGTATGTGTTTAATAGCAAATTACATTTTTTAACTCTAAGCAAGTATGTAAATTATTTTTTAGTTGAATTTAGATGATAAGTCAGGCTTTTAATGCGTTTTAATTAGTATTAAGGAACAAAGAAGCTTTAACTGCCCAGTGATTTTTTGGGTCACCCTGTAGGCCTGCACAGGAATATTCTATTTAAAAGATGTTTCTATTTTATATGTTACAAAACATCTTGTGGAAACAAACCAAAAAAAAAACCTTTAATTCCAAATACACCTGTATATTTGGGACAATAAACCAAAATATTTTAACTTAAATTTATTTTAATAAACTGTCAGAAATGTATAATTTCTAAAAATATATACAAGTATATCACAATATTAACATTTTAGTTGGCATAATCCATATTACTTATTGGATAGTGGACCATCCTGTATGTGTTAAATGTTAAATCAAAATATTTTAACTTTAAACAAATATATTAAATATTATTTTGTTGGATTTAGACGAAATTTCACTCTTTTTGTGCGTTTATGTTGGAATTAATAAACAGTTAACTTCTGAGTGATTTTTTTGATCCACTCTGTAGGCCTGTACAAAAATGTCCCATTTCAAAAATGTTCCCATTAATCTAAGAAATAACATACTCAAATTTAAAAAAATCGTTCAAGAGATAGAATCCCATGTTATGTGTGCCATGTCCTTTGGCGAAAAATATGAAAAACGGCTCCGAATATTTCACTGCAAGATGTTTAAACTGTCTTTGACCTGTTTAAATAACATATTCTAAGTAATCATTTTCTAGAAGTTTAGCTTTTTAGCTCTAAAAGGATTCGAGTTACGATTTTTTTAAATTTTAAATATCAAAAAAATTTTTAAACTGTGCTTATTATGTTTTGTTAACCGCCCTATTTATCACAAACAATTAAAATGAGAAGCATTTGAAGGAATGCCATAAACAAAAATGTCCAAAGCGAACTGCGAGACAAGGCGTTAAAAGTGCATTTTTAATTTAGTTAAGTTCCTCTTTTTTCTTTTTTACTGACTTCTTGACGTTTAACAAACGACAGTGCTCTGTAAGTGCCAATTTAAGAGTGTTGGAAATTTTCAACACAAAGGGCGAAATATTTTAAACGAAAAGCTTTAATGAAATTGCAAAGGAAATATTTTGTTAACTTCCTTTGTAAAGTAAGAGTTTTAAACAGATTAATGTGTATGTTAAAATTATTAATTAAACTAAATTAATTTTGAATTAAACTAATAATTAAAATCAGTTTAAAATTATTAATTAAATCAAAAAATTGAACTTTATGATGGATAATTCAATATTAATAAAAATTATAATTTATTTTGTAAATAAAGTGTTATTTTCATAATTTGTGATTTTTTACTTTCTTTATTACCTTTTCCCGCAAAGCCACCCCTGAGCGCCTCCGGGTAATTCTAATGCCAGAATTGAATCCCTGAAAAACCCCCCAGTAACGGTTTTCGGCTGATTTTTATGGACGCTGCAATTTCCCCCCCAATCCCTCCGGGAACCCCCGCAGAGCCACCCTTGAGCGCCCCCGGGTAATTTTCATGCCAGAATTGAATTCGGCATCCCCAAAAACTTCCGAGTTACGATTTTTAAGCGATATTTAATAATATTGCAAGTAATTATGCAACTGCAAAATGCATTTATTGCACCAGAATGCATTATTTGAAAAATGGCATAACTACACCATATGTACCTTTTTTCAGAAGCTTTCAGAAAACCGCATCTTGATATCTGCTGGCCTTAAAATTTTCTTTATTTTTGTCGAGTTTGATCTAAATGCCCTGGACTAATTTTGAGAAATAAACATGTTAAATTTGTTTTTTTTTTTATTTATCCCTTTAAGCAAAAAAACATTAATATAAGCTCTATTAATGCAAGAAACAAATTCCCAAAATATGCATAACAAATGTGGGACAGTACTAAAAGTTAGGAAAGTGATACGAAATATGACAACTTAAAATTGTTTATTTTACTGTAATAAGAAGGACAAATTTAAAAAGGTTATTTCATTTTAATATTTTCGTTTGACTTATGAACACGAACCACATCAAATAGACAAGAAAATCGAAATTAGTTTTTTAAGCTAGAACTTCGAATACAATATATTATGTCTGCGCAGAAATTTTTAGGTAGTCGTAACAAAATTTAAAAAAATGCAATTTAAAATATCTAATTTTTAAAATCTCATTATTTTGTAATCTTATGTATATTGGTTTACTCCTTAAGTCGCTGCAAAAAGGAATATGCTAGCTGAAGCAGATAAAAACCCTTTTTTATTTATCCAGCATATTTTTTAACCCAAAAAATGCTGACATTAAAATCTTAGACTTTAAATTTTAATCCATGTTTAAACATATATCACAATTAAGACCTGCAATTGCCCAGCACAATAATTTTCAAAATGTAATAAGTAACAATATAATTTATAATTATAAAAAAATATATGGAGCTGCATATCTCTTCTAGCCGTAAGTACAAATAGCATTAAGCACTAAAGTAGTTTTAATAGGTAATTATTTTACTTACTACTTACTTCGCTTCATATAAATAAAGTGATAGATGCGAATTCTTACCTGAAAATAAAATAAAAATAAATTGTTACTAATTATTATTGTAATTTTGCTTGGTTTAATAGTTTATTTTTGGGTAGAACCTATACTACACACCACTTTTAAAGAGCAGGGTTGGTGACGCTCACAAAACCGCGACATTTCACAAAGTTTATAGTAGTCTAGTCAAGAAGTGTGGTTCCTGCAAAAAATAGTTAAAAGTCTTCGAAAAATATGGGGATAGTTCATTCAACGCGAAATGCAAATTTGAGAAAGACGTTTTGAGAATTTTTCTGCTTATAGAAATTGGATTTGTTATTAACAAAAATAAAATAAAAAACCATTTCAAGTTTTAATGATAACTTAAAAAGCCATAGGAGATGCGGAAATTGCAAAAATAATTCATGAAGAGAAGGAAATTTCTGGTAAAAAAGTCCAAACATTATTTATAATTTTAATTAAACGCTGCAAATGGGCCCCCGCGCGTCATTTTTGGTTGCGCGCTCAGCGTCAAAACCAGGTACGTCAAACTGAATAATAATTTTAGGGTATTAAATATTAACTGAAAAAAATTAAAAAATTATGGTATATTCAGAACACTTTAAAGGATTTATTTCCGTTGAAATTTGAAGTTAAAGCTAAATTTTCATTTGATAAGAAATTGATAATTAACAAAACTGTTTCGAACTTTTGTCTTTGTTATACATTAAAAAAGATGTTTAAATAATTGTGTACAATTTTTTGCGTGGTGATGCCGCCCTTCTTATATACATACCCAACAAGATTACGACATAAAAGTTGAAAAAATTGTAATGCTTTGTTTATAATAATTTTATAACTTTGACAATTAATCTGATTTTCATTTTTTATAAAGCTAAAAAAATATTACAAACAAAAGATTAAATTTTTAAAAAATTTTATGCCGTTATCTTTTTCGGTATGTGTATAAGAAGGGCTTTACGAAGCAAAAAATTCATACGACAATTATTTAATGTACAATGAGGACAAAGGTTCAAAACAATTTTGTTTATTGACAATTGTCTAACTTGTTGAAAAACTAACTTTAAGTTAAATTCTTAATGAGAATACAGGGTGTTTCCTAACTACGGTACGAAACTTCAGAGGGTGATTGACTAGGTCGTTTTAAGAAAAAAAGTTCCTATGAACATATGTCCGAAGTTGCTTCGTTTCTGAGATACAGGGCGTTGAAGTTTAAAGAAAAAAACGGTATTTATAAAATATCGTAAATATCCTAAAAGCGATTTGGTCGAAATTTGGTGCAGTTATTTGAAGTAATAAGGTGCTTATTTAGCTATAACTTTATTGAAATTATTAGCTCCTCTGGCGTCTCAGTGGGCACCACAGCCATATTATTGACGAAAAAAGTGTTCTGAATACACCATATTTTTTTTAAATGTTTTAAATAATATTGAATACCCTAAAAAATATATTTAGTGGCACGTACTTGGTTTTGTAAAATTTTAAATAATGGAGATAAAACTTCAGGAGTTGGGACTTTTTTATCGAAAATTTTCCCCTTTTTAAGGATCTTTTTTGCAATTTCCGCTATCTCTTATAGTTTTTGAGTTATCATTAAAAATCGAAATGGCTTTTTTATTTCGTTGTTTGTTAATAACAATTGCAATTTTAATTGGCAGAAAAAATCCTCAAAACGCCTTTTTAAGATTTGCATTTCGCGTCGAATGAGCTATGGCTCATATTTTTCCCAGGAAGCACACTTCTCGACTAGACTACAGAGAGTTTTTGGAAAAACTTTTGTTTAGTGATTTTTAACAAATACAATAAATATTCACATTCTATTCGCCCCGCTCTCCATACGCTCTCGGTTCGCTGTCAGTTGTTTGTTTTATTCGATTATTCAGTTTGTTTAATTAAATTAATTTTCGGTACATATATTGTATTTTTATATTTAACATTCAATTGGAAATAGCTCTTCCAGGAACATTTATATTGAAATAATTAAATTGGGTGCTGCACCCGGGGTCTAGGGAAATTTCATGCAAAATGGGAAATAATTACATACTGGCTTTACAAATAATTTAGGAGATAAATATTATAAAGGTTTATTGAAAAACAGTAAGATTTGTAACCGTATAGTTAAAATTTAACAACTTTTGGTAAGTAATTATAACTAAACTTTTAAAAATTTCCACGCTAATTTGTAAAAACTATCACTATTGGTAAGTAATAACAAAAACTTCAGAAGCTTTTAGAAACACCTATGGCCGAAATCAATTTTCCATAGGAAAATTGCTAGGTCCTTTACAGTGCGTTTGTCTCGAAAACAGTTGCTCCTAGAGACTTAAATAAGGTATACATTTCTATTGCAGGGGGAATTTTAGTAAAATATTTTTTAATTAACAGGCAATATACTAGGCTTAAAGTTATGCCATGTAAAACAAGTGGGGTAGACTGTAGCTGGCGCCCTCTAGTAGCCATATTAAAAGCATGGACGAATTAAAATTTCTCGCCTCAAATAACCTCCAGATCTCCAATTTCGTCACGCTGCGTCATTTAGTAAAATAATTATTACAAAAAAACGAATTTAAAATTAACACCTGTATATATATATATATATATATATATATATATATATATATATATATATATATATATATATATATACATATATACAGTTTGGCCATGAATAGACATCCCAATAGAACAAATGGACCAAAAATTTCGTTTTTCGACAAAAAGTCATTTTTGATAAAAAGTTCTGCATCTCAAAAAAATGTGGTCTACGAGGAGAATTTTTGATTATTTTATACAGAACCCAAGCTACATTTGTCCTCGGTGCAGTAATAGCAGTTTATCTAACTTATCCAAAAAAAAAGGTTTGTAGCATTTCCATGTATGAATTCCTGTTGCACGTATTCTCAAAGAAAAACGGTCCTTTTTCAGACGCGCACCTTTGGGGCCGTTTAAAGCAATTAACTTCTCAGCAACCCATTGAAAATAATGTTAATATTTTAAAACAGAGGATTTTACAGTCAGTATAAATGATTTTTCTTAAGGAGGTGAGAAAAAGTTATGATCACATTAGACAGCAATTTCAAAAAAAGCGTCGAACACGGGGGAGGCGTATTTGAATAAATGATGGTTTTTTTTGTTGTGCAATGTTTTTTTTAAAGGTTTCTTTTTGTTACACTAAATGGATTTAAAACCTTTTATTTGTCATTGTACTCCATAAATAAAGTTAGTATATTTTTTGATGGTTTTTCCTTTTTTTTTTTTTTTGGGGTGCCCTGTATAAATAATCAAAAATTTCCTTTGCTTCATTTTTTGAGATGCAAATTTTTTTCAAAAATGAATTTTTTTCAAAAAACAAATTTGTGGTCCATTTGTTCTAGGGGGTGTCTATTGTGGACAAACTGTTTTATATATATATATATATATATATATATATATATATATATATATATATATATATATATATATATATATATATATATATATGTATTTTATATATATATATATATATATATATATATATATATATATATATATATATATATATATATATATATATATATATATATATAATAAAATATATTTTATATATATATATATATATATATATATATATATATATATATATATATATATATATACGTTTTTTATACATGTATATGGATTATTTGGAGAGGAGACTTAATTAATAAAAAAAACGGGCCCCGTCCCCCTCAGTAAGAGTGACAGATAATAAAAAAAATATTTTCCTTTTTTTTTTAAATTTTTTTTAAAAGGGGAAAAATTTTTATATTTTAAAAAATTAACCTGCTACAATTAAAAAAAAATCTTTACAACCATTTAAAATTAAATGTTTTTGTGTCAATAAAAAAAGTTAGGAAAAGAATGCATTTCATGCTGTTTTCCGTTAGAAGCTAAATAATCCTCTTTTTAGCAGATTTTTAATCAGGAAAATGTAAACTTGTTAGGTTATATTTTTAAAAAAGAATTAGAATAAATAAAACGCTTTTGAAAACCCCATTTTTTATTTTAAAAATTGTATTATTCTATAAATTGTGGTAAAACATTTTTCTACAATTTACAAAATGTAGTATATCTGAAAATTAATGAGATTAATATCAATTTATATAAATAGTATCTACAGATCATCTCCTTCTGACAAAAAGGTTTTTTCAGAGATTGTTTATTTATTGTTATATTTTCCTTATAAATTCAAAATGTAATTTCACAATCCTAGTCTAAACAGATGCCCCAGATTCCACAAACAAAAACTAAATTTCCAATTTCTGGAATGTCGGGTTATTCAGGAATCAATTTTGCCAAATACCTCCAGTCTGTGAATAATAATGACAGATTCAACCGTCCTAATGGAAAGATTGAGCCTAAATAATGCAAAGTGTATTTCACCGGGTGAATAGTAAGTAGGCGGCTGGAGTAAAATATTTGGTATAGAGGGAATTCTAAAAATCCTGCCCCAATCTTTCAAAAGAAAACCATTGGTTTGCACTGTTAAAGCGAGAGCTCAGATTGATGAGAGACCTAAAAGACGAATTTATGTGTTAGACCAAGCCTTATTTGTAAAAAAACAAGAGTTGTGAGATGTACGATGCCTGCCACGCATGTTTTCGCTGGAAACCCTTTACAAGGTTGTGTATCACAAGAATCAAGATATGCCCTCTCTTAAAAATTTAAGGAACATTTGTTAAATATAAATAATAAAAAAAAAATAATAATAAAACGCATTTTTTATTGAAATCGCTTAGTAAGTATTGGTCGGAGAATTATTGTTGAATAAGAGAAGTCGCTTAACTACATTTTCTATAATAAAGGATTAATTAAAAATTGCGAAATGCATTAAACTTGTTGCGAAATGACAATAAATAAAATAAAAAATAATGATTTTTACATGAATTTTTTGGACTATTAGTATTCTGTAAAAACCTTCATATTTGACTTTGGAATTATTATATCAAATTAGGTTAAATCTATTTAATAGTTTTGCCCAAATATTTTGCAATCCAATTTCGCCCAAAAAAATTGACAATTTTTCAAATTGGGTAGAGTCGACAATAATAAATCCAGACAGTGGATTTTTTTTTGAATATACTTGCAATCTTAAGTTTTAAACTTTTTAAATAAAAATCAGATTAGTTAAGAGCCCTCAGCAATTGAAAGTTATAAATATTACTGGGGCAATATTTTTTTTTTTTTTAATTACACAAATAAGAATTTTTTTTTGTTCCAAAATTATTTTCTTAGTAAAATATAAATAAATATAACATAATAATTTTATATAAACCATGTAAAAAAAACCATTTTTGCTATTGTTAATACATTTGCTGTAAACGCCTGTCAATTTTAACTGCTTTTAACTTGACAACCAATTAACCGACTGACAAATTTCAATATATTAAAGAGAGCGTATTTGCGAGTACTTTTAAACTATATTTTAAGTAAAATTATTTGTTAAGAAATTGCGGAGTTATTTTATTTGTTTTTGTTTTTTTTTTTTTTTTTAAAAAAATTTTTTCATTTCTAGAAAACCTTTAAAGGCTTAAGATCTCTAGTACATATGGACAAAAATCAAATGTTCAAGTTGCATATTCCGGACTTTACCCTATTTGCATGTACTTTTTTTTAAACAAAATTATTAGACAAAAACTATTTAACCGAATTTAACACAACTTGCTGGGATGTTTTTATGACAAACGTAAAGGTCCCAAAAAAGTTTACATTTCAAATTTACAAATCATATATGAAACTACTCTTTTTTGCCTATTTTTTAGTTATTGCTATTTGGAAAAGCACATTGCATTTTTCGATTGCGCGAATGCGTATGTGCTAAACTTATGTATTTTAATAAGTTTGTAAGTTAATTTGGCTCCCTTGGACCCTTTTTATTACAAAATACGAAGGTAAATATTTTCCGGGGAAAAAAAAAGTCAATTTAAGAAAATAGGTGCAGAAAAAAAAAAGGACTTAAAATTTAAAAGGGGAAATTTTTTATTTTAAAAAAAATTTCCTTTTTGGGGGAAAAAAATTGGTTTTTAAATAAAAAGGGTTTTTTTCAAGTGTTAACGATTCTCTGAGGAAAGAGAAAAAAAAGGAAATTAAATTGGTAAGGGGAAACGAGCATTATAAAATAGAAAAGGAAAAATTTTTCCAAATTGTAAAAACACAGAAACTAGATTGTGCGAAATTGTTGCCAGGCATAGTTGATACAACAAAAACCAAAATAAGAGTTGGATTTTAAATTTTTTATCATAATTAGATGTTTTGACCTTCGTCCGGGGTTGACTGGGAGTTATCCTTTAACCACATGACATTAACCTATTGTTATAACTCAAGGTCCATTCCACTATTCATCAGAGGTAACAGGACTACACATAGTTACATTTAAGAAAGTATATACCCCCTACTTATAGCATATTTTAAAACAGCCTCAATTTTGCTTTTTAGCAAGATTATGCTTAAACATATGTAAACATATTATTAATGAGCTACTTTAAGGTAATTGAAGAAATTTTAAAATTAACCCCACCCTTCTAAAGGAGTAAAATATGTCCCTACTGCATCAGCAAAATTTCAGGATAATATTTATTTGTAACCCTTTTCGACATATCACATTGTACACTTTAAAAAACTTACCCTGTATAGTATACAAAATATTCATTAATATTCATTTACATAATTTTAACAGTTTTTTAATTGAAGTTTAGAAAGTACAAAATATGTTCTATGTACCGTCAAATATCATATCATTTCATTATATATTTAAATTTTTAACTTAAAAGAATAGTATACTTTTCTTAACTATGTATGGTATCTTATTTTTTTATTTGAAATAAGTATTTTTTAAAAAAATTAAAAAAAAAATTTTTAAATCATGTTTCTGATTTACGGATAGGGAGTCACAATGCCAAATAACATAAAATTTAAAAATGTGGAATTTATGTTCATTGCGCTTTAATACTGGCTTGCTGCTTATCTCTTTACGGCTGAAAACATGGCTAAAATGTAAGCTTTAATATCCCGATGTATAGATTTGTATTATTTACTCTAAAAGAAAATAACCAAAATAGTCTATCAATAATCAAGACAAAAAATATAAATAATTTTGGCCTAGTCAATTTTGATGTGCTTGCTTTTTATTAAAACAATACAAGCAAAGTAGTAGTAGGCCCAAAAAGAGGTAAAATTGATTAAAAAATAATGACAGCAGCATTTTCGCAAATTTAATTTAATGTACTAAATTAATTACACATTCAGGGTATTCTTGCCTTCTAAACACGAATCCATGGTAACAAGTTTTTTCAACCTCAACTTAAAAAAAATTAATTTTGACAAATTTCGGCAATTGATTGAAGATTGGGGGTGCTAGAGCAAAAGACCAAAGGGTTCATGTTCAGGGAAAAAAATACTGAGGGAAAAAGGTTTTCGCATATAAATAAAAAATAATCGTTTTGAACCGTAGCCTGTTAAAACTTGTTCAAACTGCTAAATAAAGTCAAGACCAAGACATGCAGTATAAATTTTATAGTATATTTTTATGTCCAAAATATGATTTTGTGATCACTTTTGCTCTAGCACCCAGCAATCTTTAGTAAGTTCCAAAAGCAATTGCGGGTATTTAAAATTAAGAAAATTGTGACCTAGTGGCCAAATTTAAACCCCGAATTTGTATTTGGGAGGCCAAAATACATCGAAAACAATATGTCTCTGGATCTAAAACCTTTCTTTGTAGAGTGGTGTTGTATTAAAGATGTGATTGCTCGAATATTTTAGCGATTAGACACAATTTTGGGAAATTTAGATTTTGAAATGGATTGTTAAAATGGGCTTTTTATAGTTACCAAAAAAATTATTATTTTACAACTTTTTATTATATAATTTGGCTAAACTTTTAAAATAAGAGCTAGGCGAATAGCACTTCCTGTCAGATCAGCAACGTTAGGCAACGTTGGGCTCGGTCAGTAGTTAAATAAATAAGAGGACACCTGCACAAGATAGGCTCATATAATGGGGACCCAAGTTGCAGAATGTGCGACGAGGGGGAAGAGACAGCCTACCATATCCTGTGCGCATGTGAAGCGTTAAATCACAATAGACAGGCATTATTTAGGCAACCGAAAATGAGCCAACAGGAATATATCAGGCAACCAGTCTCGGGGTTATACAGACTCGTAGAAGGAACAAGACTAATGAGAGGATTGGTATAAAAGATAATGGAAGATCAGGCACAAAAAGTCCAAGGGGCTGCGCTGCCTCTTAGTAGTAAATCTAGACGGGAAGAAGAAGGTGACCGATTACTAAAGTGAAAAAAAAATAAGATTATTATCCAAAAATCAACACCAAGTATTTATTTTTTATACAAATTTTTGTGGATTATCCTAAAAGTAATAGTTATTTAACCACCCTCTGTATTAATAAGGGGGAATAATGACCAAGGCCGTTTAACGCGTTTGCGTAGTGAGCGCGTTAAAGGTTGAGATTATTAATTGTCAATTAATGCCCGTTTGTAACAATATCTTTTTGGTGATCATTTTGTTATTAAATGATTGAAATCATATTGTTGTCTACATTTTTTTGGGGATGTATTTCTGTTTCAGGCAACCATCCTAACAAATGTATTAGTTTTGATATTCCAATGACCAGGTTATGATAAGCATAAAGTACCACTTTTGTATGCATTTAGTTGTCTATACAAAGATTGTTTATTAATTAAAGATCAAGCATTATTAGAGGTATTACTGGATAATTTAAAATACATAAGTTATACTTGTACAGAAAAAAGCAACAAAATATTATCATCTTTAAAAAAGTACCCAAGTTCATTAACAATTATTTAATAACTACTTTGTCCCCTAAACCATTTAAGTCTATTTATATAGTTTAAACTGTGAATTTCACAGCATTTAAACAAACAAAACAACGTAAACTTTCAAACCTACAGAGACTAGTTTTTCTAACCCTTCAACATTCTATAGGTCAAAGGTTATTTCCGCGGCCTATTTTTCGAAATGATTTGATGTATTTTAGCGTTTCTCATTCCACACAGATGCTTCAAATATCGCAAATAAAATTAAATTTCCTTTTTCTCTAATCTTGGGTTATCCGGGAATCAATTTTGTGTAAATACCATTTTATTTGTATAGAAAGACAATTTTAGAGGGTATTATTAGATAAAAGAAACGCTGATATTGGCAAAAACTTTTACCTAGTTCCATTTTTTTTTTGACAAACTTCAGAATCTAGAATCTAGATTTTATTATAGGTAAAAATATAAAAGATACCTAAACAATTTATAAAGCCAAATTTTTTGTTCGTTACAATGAATTTACACACAGCCTTTGACTAGCAATGTTAAAAATTAACCATATTAAAAAGCTATACCTATATGGTGGCTTTCTAAAAGCCACCATCTCCTTAAGCATTTAATGTTTTTAGATTTTTAGTAAGTTCTATATTTTAAAACAAGCAAAATACCTTCGTTTTCTAACAGAGTCTGACGTTAGTTAAAAATAAATGTTTTAAAATTATGCGTCTTTACACGTAAATTATGAAAAAAATCAATAGAAATTGCAACTCAAAATGGATTATTGACGAAAAACTTAAAAAAATCCATTTTGTTTATTTTCAAAATAAAAATTAATTTTTTTTTTGGAATTTTACGTAAAAGATTTGTAAATCCACCGTAAAAATAAAACAAAATAAAAAAAAACATATTTCTATTTTTTTTTTTTTTTTTTTTTTGGCCAAAATAGGTGGAGCCTCACTAATGCAGAATTTCTTATATTTAAGACAAAATCAATATATTCAGAGAAAATTTATGAAATAAGTAACAAAGTCAACACTAGGGGAAACGTTAATCGTCGCATCCGCACCACAAATTGTTGCCGATAGACTTTTTGTCGACTAAATGAGAACTGTTACCCTAAAGGTACGAATTTAAGGTTTGAACGCCCTGTATAGGGATTGTTGTTAATTGAGACACTAGAATACACTTAACAAGCAAGTTTTTATTTACAATAATTTATGACTGATTACACTTTAATATTAGTGTGATACGCCTATGGGGAGACAAATTAGTTAATTTAATTTACATTTTAAAATTATTAATGAAAAAAAGAAATGGAACATTTAAAATTAATTTTTCATCTGGCACTGATTGCCTTAATTAATTTGTCAAAAGATTGGATTTTACCGTACTTATTATCTAAAGAAAATCAACTTTCATTATTTTATTTTTAAGATATTATTTGTAAAATGTGAAACAAGGAACCAACTGTACAAGAAAAAATCGACAACCTTTTTTTTAATTTTTAAAAAACACTTTTACAAAAAATATGTAAAAAAAAATTTAAAATATACTCAGAAAAATTGGCAAAAATGTGTTTTAAATCAGCAAGAAAAGGTAACTTTCGCAAAAATCGGGAAAAGCCTTATGGGTCTATGAAACACGAATTTGTTTACGGTT
Source organism: Listronotus oregonensis (assembly GCA_019359885.1). NCBI lineage: Eukaryota > Metazoa > Arthropoda > Insecta > Coleoptera > Curculionidae > Listronotus > Listronotus oregonensis. The sequence goes on from JAHBCN010002582.1 coordinate 76,308, forward strand.
ACGATACGATTGAAAATGTTTTTATCACTATAAACTTGAAATTTAGAAGTCATTTACCCTTTTGAGGATACAGATTTATTCTTGACTCACTATTTCATTAATAAGGTAATTTTCGAAAAAAAAAATTTCACTAGTCACTTTCCTTTTTTATTCACCGCTAGCTTTTTTTAAACACTTTTATTTGAGGCCAGTCCTGTCTTTTTTTTAAACACTTTCTTTACTTCTAAACCTTACTTTTGTCAAATTAAATTGGGCAGAGAAATACTTGAACGACTTATATTTTTATTGGTTACCGAAAAAGAAGGCAGAACCCTACTCCATGAGAATCTTATATTCCCCATCGAGGAAAATTAAAAGAATATTTCGGTAATACGCCCGAAATACAAGAACAACTTTCAGACAATGGTTTACAGACAAACTCCCAAAATCCTATGAATTTAGAATATTTCGGTAGTGCGCCCGAAATACAAACTTTCAGACACCCTTTAAGACGATTTCTGAGGACGAGAATCTTGCTGCAATTTAAACTGTTGTTGCCTTTTATTGCCGAGACCCTCCGTACGACCTTCGATGCGACCCACTTCATTGGTTTTTTCTAGAGCTTGTTTTTGTCGCGCAAAATATCGGGACTTTATTGGATGCGTCGTCCTGCCACGCATTACCGGGTCATGCAAGCAGTCGATATGTTTGCGTTACGCGACGGGCTTTTCTTTGGTTTTTTTAATTTAGATTGGAAGCGGAGTTCCGAGAACTAAATGTCTGTTTTGATGTGTGGAATTTAATAAAGCGCTATTGTAACGTTTATTTAGGAGATTTACTGTTTAATTTTTCGATTTTTAATATTTTATTAAGAATTGAAAGGAAAATTAACTGATTTTGGGCTATTGAAAAATAGCTTTCAAGTTGCAAGACGTGTTTCTGCAACAAAACCTTCTATCTTAAAAACACAAAATACGATTAGATCTTGAATGAGAAAAACAAAACCATTGAATATTAGCGAAAATACAAAGAATGTCATTTATGAATTAACCTGTAAATTTAATTAATTTTATATTGGTGAAACTTCTAGCCCCTAATCCAAAGATATTAAAGAATACTAAACATATGTAAGAAACATGGAATTTTATAAATTAAAAATATCAACATGCATTTGATAATAATCAGAGATTAAACTAAGACGCTTCTAGTATTTCCGCAAAGAAAACTTTTTAAAAAATGTTAAATTAAAAATATTGCCTTATTATTATTAAATAAAGATATCTGTCTAGCATTAATAAAGGTTAGTTTAAATAATATTTAGCTGCCTGGGCGTAATGCCTAGGTAATTTTAAATAACCTTAGGATCAATTAAGTCGCCATTTGCTTTTCTTTTAAATACTTAATAGATCTGTCGCAACAGTTTAAGCCGTCATTTGTAACATAACTTTATTAAAAAAATCTGTAATTTTCAAGAATTTTAGGATTTTTTCTTTTAAATTAGAAACGAGAACGACTTGGCATCTAAATGATAATAGGACTAAATATTTCATTTTATAAGGTTTATGTTTCTTTTTAAGTAATCTGCCACTTTGTAAAGATCAATTGAATTTTGTGCGCACTCTCTTAGATAAACTGATATACCCTGAAAACTGGACCTATGTGCTTTAGTGCGGTAAACAAAAAAGGAAGTTTAAAGGTGTATGGAACCCAATACTGTAGAACAAAATTGTCCAGGCGTGCAGGGCAAAGCGGGAATCGGGGATTGGCCCCGCGGGTTTCGCAATGAATAGTAGGTCAGGCGGATTCCATAATTTTTGTTATTCTATAAATTGACACATTAAATGTCAAATTCCAAGCATTCCTGTTTTTTTATTTTTTGCAAAAAAATTGTTTGTTATTAAACGATACTACCAGAGAATTTTTTAAAATTATTGTGTAATATTGGATTTTTATCATCTGATATAATATGGAAAGAATAGATGGCGCCACTTTACACCCCTTCTATTTGAATGGTCGATATTTTTGGGAGTTTTGGTTTTTCCAAAAATCTTTGTAAATAAATAAAAACACGATTTTTAAAAATAAATTTCAAACATTGTATGATAGTTTATTCTTATCACCAATTTTGCTAAAAAAAAAGGGCAAGATAGTGTAAATGAGTTTAACTAATCCAAGATTTTTGGATGTACATTAAAAAGTGAAAATTTTTATAACTGATTTTTAGGCATATACTTTTTACTAATAACAAACATTCATGAGACAGAAAACAGTGGTTAATGTTTAGTAACCTTTGGTACCTAGGTATCCATTGTAACAGTAACCTTAAATATTATTTTCTACAGTATGTCGAGCTTAAAAGTTGATAAAAGTTTAAGAAACCCAAAAATCAATTTCTTTAAAGAAATACAGAAAAACAAAAGGAACTTTAACAAAAAAAATTTTACCTTTTATTTGATTAGAGGGACCTGTATATATTAAAATTTCCTGGCTCCAGTAATTAATAATTTTTTATCCTTTAAAAGAATGTACTAAATTATTAAAATGAAATAAAAATACCTAAATGTAAACCTTTTTTTCTTTTAATAATCCACAGAAATACACAAACATTGTAAAAAAACTAAAAGATTCCATTTTTCACTGCTATTTCATATGAAATTTTATCATTCTATTATTTATAATTGATATATTATTATTTTTTTGGTTACCTAACGTTACGTCTCATAAGAAGCACCTAATTTAAATAAAAGAAATATAACCAAAGTAAAAATGCCGGAGTATTTACCCTTGATTTGCGAGACAAAACTATACAACCCCCCTAGTCATTTTGTTACGATATTAAATAACAAACAATAAACACAAAATTATAGTCACAATTTAATAAAAATAAATAAAATAAGAAGGTTTTTATCAATCCAAAAAACTTCTGCAACCACAAAATATAATCACACAAAGCAACACAACCAAAACTATTTCGGCCCAAGTTTGTTTCCCAACTACACACTGATTTATCAGTGTGTAAGTAAACAAAATTAAATTATTTCGTGGAATTTCGTTATTCGCAAAATCGGCGGGGCCAACTCTGACAGTTATTTTCATCTGGGCTTTGGGCATTTTGATCGAATGGGCCATAGCATTGGGCTTCCATACACCTTTAAACTTCCTTGGGTAAACACCGGGGTTTAAGGGCTATAAAATTAAAGTCACCGGATTTAGGTCACCTTTTGTCCACGGTAAACCCGTTACGCCATTAACATAACAAACAAACTAAATAAATAACAAAAAAAACTTTTAACCCAATTAAAACTAAACAAACAAACTGTTTCCAAACAAAAGTATTGCATAAAAAAAGGAAATTTGGCAAATTCCTGCTTAAATACCAATTAAAGGCACTCGAAATGGAGCTTGATTGCTAATCTTTCAATTGCAAATTTACGAGTTTTTTAAAACATGGATATTCAATCACCAACTACTTTTTTTGAAAAAAGGTTTTTTAGATATTTATGTTCTACATTGTTATGGCGGATTTATTTATAAAAAAAATATTTGTTGGTTACTTGCAAGAAGGGCCCGCTTTGGTCCAGATCCCACGGTATACTTAAAATAAAAATTAAAATCCCTCTAAAAAAATTTAAAAAACCTCGCAACATTTCCTGGACAAGTCGGTCACTGTTCTTAAGATAGAGAAACAAAATATAAAAAATGTTTATAAATTATTCAGTAAATGAAATACACATTTTCAAACGTAAGAATTGTGTATTGTATTGTAATGAATGGGCTCGCTCGGCTTAACATAGCCCTATTTCCAATTTCCTAACTTTTCGCAAAGTTGGAAATGTTTCGGGAGGCAAGTTTTTTAATATCTTTGAAAATAAATAATGCTGCTTTTATATATTTAAGCCATTGGCGTGTTAATTATTTGCATTTGCCTATTGAACTATTTGCCAAACAATTTGCTGCCAATTCTACCCTTGATCCTCCTCTTAATCTCCCTCTTTCAACAGTTGCCCCTGTTCCATATAAAATGCCCGATATCATTTTTAAAGTCAAACAGATCAAGAGATTCCTTTTTCTCTTATACTAAAAACTCGTCTGGGCTAAGGATACCACAACGTCTCAAAAATGTCCCGAGCTTCATCAATCCTAACTCCCTCCCCCTTGAATTTTCCCAGGGCACAGGCTTTTTTTTTCAAAAACCCGGAAAGCGACGTCTGCAAGGTCTCCAAGAGATGCAAAACACTCCTTCTAAAAGACCTTATCTCTTTTTCTCTTTTGTCTGCAAAGTAAAGAAAAATTTTTTAAATTTCCCAAATTTTGGGAAGTATCTGGAAAAACACAAGATCTTAATGACAGACAGTATGGATTCCGTCCCAGAAGATCCAAGCTCATCTCTTTATCTTCCACCTTGCTCTTGGCCCTCCAGTTTTCCTCTAAGATATCAGTAATTATAGATGATGATTCTTCCAGCTTCAAAAAATGAATCAGGTGCCCCAGGGCCCCAAGACTGGCACCCATTGTTTTTTTACACATTAAAGATCTTCTCTCTTCCACAATCAATCTCATTCATAGTTTTGCTGACGATAGTACCATCCACTCGAACATTTAATTTCTTAAGCCAGTTAATAAGCCTGATTTGAAAACCAAGCGTAGGTCAATGCAGATGTCTCTCTCACAAGACCTTAACTTTATCTTGTTCAGTTTATTACCTCCAAAACACAGTCATGTTCGCTTTTGCGAAAAAGGTCTGCCAGTGCTTATCCGTTTTATATTAGCGGCCAAGTTCTGCAGAACAGGAGTCGTTTAATCTTGTCGGCGTTGCTTTTGAAAATAACCTCAACTGGCACAAACACATTACATCCATAGCCTCAGCACCTTTAAAAAAGCTTGGATTCCTCTTTTGAGCCAGAAAGTATTTCTTTTCTTCCAATCTTAAAAATCCTTTTGTATCCCAAATTGGGACCCTTTGGGAAAATTATTCTTTATGTCTGGGGTAGGCGGGCCCAAAAAAAAAAAAAAAACATATTCCCTAGCTCCCCAAAAGTTAATTTTTAAAAATAATTTAAAAAAAAAAGGAAAAATACCAAAAGGGTTTAAAATTTTAAACAAAAACCCCAAAAAATATTTTTGTCTTTTTTTTACTTGGCAAAACAAATAATAATTGGTTTTTTTTCTGATAATTTTTTAAAAGTTCAATGACGATATATTTACTTGTTTGCTTTTTTGTCTTAAAAAAAAAATCATGTTGTAAATTAAAAATACCAACAAAAAAAAAACTTAAAAAAACATTGATAAATGATAATTAAATAAGGTAAAAAAAAAACTAATTTTTTTAAGTATAACAAAAGCCCCTCCGGGGCCCCTAAATTGACAATTTAAATAATAAATAGGTCTCGAACAGTCACCCAGATACCCCTGAATAAAAAAAATCAAAAGAAAATTTAAAAAAAACTTAGTAATTAAAAATTTATTACCAAAAGAAGGTTTTAACCCCCAAATTAATTAATACCAAAAAAAAAGAATATATACACAAGCGCCATCTAACGGCGATTTATTAAAACTTTAACGCTAATTAGAGTAGCCAATTAACGTAACTGTCAAAAAAAAACAAAAAAAAAAATAATTAAAAAAATGCGTTTTCCCCAAAATTGGGCCCCAACAAACCCTTAAATTGGGTAAATTTGGGTAATTAATAAATAATTTTACTGAAATTCGACTTCCCCCAAAGCATGACGTAATATAAAAAAAATAATGAAAATCCCTGAACCAACGCGTCTTAAAAAAACCCAAATAAATCTATTAATGTACCCTTTTATCGGAAAATACTCAGAATAAGTCTAAAAAACTTACCCAAGATTTAAAAGGGGATTTTCCACTCACGTGATCCCGGGGTCGAACTGAAGTCCAATTTTTGAAACAAAAAAAAGGCCAAAAAAATTTACAAAAACCAAAGGCTTAAATCGGGGAAAAATTTTGGGAAATTTGCGAAAACCCATAAAGGGCTTAATACCCCTTAGCTGCAAATTTTTAGTTCTCGCCTTGAAGAATAACGTGAAAGTGCAAAACGGCTTTTGGCCCCCTTTTTCCTTTAAAAGCAACAGGGGTGCTCGGCACCCCCTGTCTGGGGAAATTTTTTTCCCCCTGAATTACGCATTTTGGTTGCCTACCCCGCTGCCCAAATAGCAATGTTAATTTTTTGTGACAATAATACGGGGGGTAATAGCAAAGTAAAGCAAAAGGAACAAATAATAGAAAGCAGAAGTAACCCAGCAATTACAATCAAATTTGGAGCCCCAAAAATAAACTGCAAAAAAATGAAACCGACCTGCATTAAGGTAAACAAACTAAATTATTAAAAACAAACCAGAATAAAAACTAACCTGAAATTTTGGACTCTATTCAAAGAAGAGCTGTTCGTCTTATTAAGGATTTCACGCTTACAGAAAAGCTTTTTTATCTTGCTCACCGTCGAGCTGTGGGGGATCTGTCGCTCTTAAATAGGTATTTTCACGGCTTTTGCTTAGAATAGTTGGCCAGTATAATTTCTCCACTGCTATCTCCCAACAGAGCAACACGTAGTGCAACTTTTATGCATCCTTAACAGTTCAACTGGAAAGGCCCCGAACTTCCCGCTTCCTTCGTTCCATCTCCAATGGTGACCTCTAGTTGTGGCGCAAAAAGGCTTCGGTTCGTAAAATGACGCCAGTGCACCTACTTTGGCCAGTTGATCGACAATTTCATTGCCCTCCTGGACTCCCTTATGTCCTGGCATCCACACTAAAGGAACTCCGTTGTTTGTGGCAAGTTGCCCAGTCATGCAGCATGAATCTAAAGCCTTTAATGCAGCCTGACTGTCCGATAGGATATAGATATTTGCTCCTTGTAGCCCTTTTGGTACATTCGGTTACACCAATAGCGATTGCTTAGATTTCAGCTTGAAAGATGATGAGAGATTTTCCTAAGGAGTTTACGAGTCCACATTTAGGTCTGTACACTCCTGCCACAACTTCTTCTTTAATCTTGAACCCGATCGTATACTCAATCAGCCAGCTACGTTTCAGTTATAAAATCTTTTCTCTCATAGTTTGGTGGCAGGGAATTGCCACTTGAAAGAAGAGTCGAAAATCGTGCACCACTGGAATTGTACCTGTAAGTTTGGTCAGATCTTCAGTTAAAATACTTTTCAATATTCTGAGGTAACCAGTCAGGTTTCTGGACTTAAATTTACGTGTCTGTATCACTCTTAAGGCAGTAAGGTTTCTCTTCTTATGTTTAAGTAGAGCAGAAGCAGGCCCAGCCTTGCCCCATGGCGGCGGTTGTAGTAGTTCTCATCGGCCCCGTAATTCCTAGATAAGCAAACCTTTGTAGTTTATTTGTTTCCCTTCCTCCCTCCTGTTTTTTGCTACCTCACCAGGGAGACATGGATATTTATCGGTTTTACGACAGTAATATATGACCAGTATATCATATTGGGTTTACGTCTCCATGTTTTTTTCAAATAGCCCTTTGCGATAGTCCTTTCTAGGTTTAAGTTCTAATTAACCCTCGGGTCAAGAGCAAATCCCAGATATTTGATTTTTTTTAAAAGCTCGATAGTCTTGCCATTCAGCATAAAAGCTTTTAGATTTAGCTTCCTTTACCAGAAAAACAAATTAATGCTATTAGCCGTTACTATGTGGTAATTAGACATCATAAAAAACACTGATATATAAAACTACTATGTTTTTTACAACCAAAATATATTCACAATTGTGACTGCAGTTTTAACTTGTTAACATCATAGTAGTTTTATTTATTAGTGGTTTTCCTTTTTTTTGGTTCTATGATGGTTTTGCTCGTATTGACAAGCGACAAGACTCCACCCTTAAAAACCTAAGCATAATATTTAAATTTTGCACTCCTTGTACAACATTTTATTAGTTATTTATTTATTTATTTTTAATATTCCTTAATATTTTGTTATTTATTTATCATAAATTTATGTATTTTTTATTATTTTTCCAAACAATCTAAAGACAAATAGGTTTTTATCTAGTATTTTACAGTGTTATTGATTGGTAACCTTTTTTCTTTATATTTAGCGAAATACATCTGTAAAGCATTTAAACTTTTTTCCCGCTTTCAATATAACATTAAATAATAATAATATATAAATGTTAATGTTTACAAACTCCACTTCACTTATATTAAAATTTAACAACACGAAAGCTGGCAGTATGTGGTTCCTAATTCTTGCTTAAATTTTATACAAAATATTGCAGCGATCATTTTTGTATGCCAACTTGCATTGTAGTAAACAAAATTGATCTTGGTTAATTAAAACTGGGAATAAATGAAAAAAAAACAATTAGGTTATAATTTAAAAATAATATTTATTATGTTTGTAAACGTCATTAACTTAAGAACTAATGAGTCTATTGCAATGTAGATACTTAACTTTATATATATATATATATATATATATATATATATATATATATATATATATATATATATAAAATTAAAATTTTATTTTATAATTGTCAAACCAATTATTCTGACATTATGTCAAAAATATCCACTATAATTCTCTGCTTGTTCCCCATCGTAGAAAAAAAATTCCGATAAAATACATGTGTTGCCATGGTGTCCTGTTAAAAACCCCATATTGATTGATTTAAAAGAACTGCTGTCATATAAGGCCAATTAATACTGATTTAATAAGATATTTGTAATTTATTTATCTCATTCTACATATTGTTTTTATCTGTATTTTTTAAATTTTCACCAGTATGCAAATATTCAAAATTGACTTATCTGCTGGATAGTTGTATTAATAAAATAAATAATTAATAATAAAATATCATCATTGCCTAAGAGTTAAAAACTTTATTACCTTCATTATAGGGTAAGTTGTTTAGAAAGTTCATAAATATTAAAACTTCTTTTCGTTAACTTCCTTTATTATGCATTACAAAAGACAATTTACAAAAACAATGGACCTTTAAATTTGGTCCTTTTTACACATTATTGGGCAAATAAAAAAGATACGAGAGATCCAAGCAAATACTTTGGGATTCTGGGCTAAGTTAGATAGTTAGAAGACATACTAAACTTAAGTTTTATCCCTTTTTATTGAAACCTTAGAAAGAAATAGGGCGGAAAGGGCTTAAAGAAAGCAAAAATCGATTCGGAACAAATAAAAGTATATTTTTTCATTGGAAATCTGAGCCAAGAATCTTAGAGGTAACATTTTACTGTTATTGTTTAATATAACTTCTCTGGATATATTTTTAGTTTTAATTTAGCAGAAAGAGCAACGTATGTATGTGATTTGTAATAAATTAATATTACAAACAGATCAGTAAAAAGTTTATTAAATTAAGAAAATAAAAATAAAAAATAGAACAAAATTGTTGACCGAACTTGGTCTAACTTTAGATCGCAGTACCTTCAGAGACCGAGATTTTTGGATAGGAACTTGGTCCTTATTTAACCTAAGAGTTCTTTTTTTTTTTTAAGTTTAATAAATGGAAAAAATGAGGCGGGGAAATTCATGTCTGTTTTCTCGGTATACCTTGCTCTGTAGGTAGAACCTAAACTTTAGACTAAATATGAAGTGCAAAAATATTCATTTTAATGTCCCTTTAATCGGACTTGGTTTTGGGGTGCAATAGGTTAATATAGCAAATTTTTTTGTTAGGTAAATAGAATCCTGCCTGAATGTTTAATTTTAAGACAATTACGATCCTAGTAACTTAGGTTCAGTCAACGTTCCTAGTTAAAATGTACCTACAGTTCCTTTACTTGTATCCTAAAACCTACTCACATACAAAATTTCAAGTTTCTACTTCCTCGGGAAGTTCCCCATAATTTTAATGATTCAATGGATCAGTCAGTCATTCAGTAGTAAAATGGGCGATTTTGAAAATCTAATATCTTAGAGATCACTTGACATAACTTTCTCAATTTTTTTCTAGATAATTAAAATACTTATATGAATTGACGTATTAAACATAACCTTATGTGAAACGAGACCGAAATTATGATCGGAGGAAAATGGGCTAAAATATTTCGTTTGTAAGGTAGGCAGGAACTTGGTCTGGGGAACTACCGGCTGACTAGATGTCAGCCGTTGCTGGATAGGTAAGTTAGTTTTTGCAGTTCTAATGGTACTGTTTGCTGACTAATAAACAATCTAAAAAACATATTTTCGACTCCTCCCCTTCTACAAAAATAGTAGTTCTGGTTAAACCGGAAGTGGCACATAAATGTTCACATTAAAAATCTGCATCTTATCTAGTCATACATACCACTCAAATTTTAAAATCGCAACTAGTTTCGTGGGCACTTGGTATAGTTGGGCATTTTTTGGGTATTTATTAACAACACTGATACATCGGTACTGATTTTGATGCAATTTCGCATGGATGTACCTTTATGACCAACAATGTTAAAACGACCACACTTTTTATATTATTTTTTTTTAACTTTAAAACTGGCTGAAAACACCCTCTGAAACATCCAAGTTCCCCTCCTCCGAATTTTTTTGGGTGCAGACCACTGTTTATTTTACCTTTATTAAATTACAAGCACACAATTATGTACCAACTATTACAATACCGACTATGACAAAATGTTTAAGAAACACTTTTTTTTCTGTTCTAAAAAATATCAATTTCCAAAATGCTGGGAGCAGGGGAGGCTGTCTCTGTATTGTAAACAACACCCTGTTTATTGTAGAAAAAGCAATCAATGTAAGCCATAATTTGGTTATAGTCCAGTAAATAAAGGGACAAAGCTGTAAATAAATCTGTACAGTTTTTTCTTGTGGCCCAATTCTTAGGTCTTTGGGGTGCTTTTGAGCAAAAAAGTTTTTATCAACATTAACAGGTGGGACAGGGCTGAAAATGGCCACTCAAGACCGAAAAATGGGTTTTCCGCTAATATCTGCCAAAATATGCGAATTGGAGAATTTTTGTTTAGACAAAAAAATGAAAATCGCCATGTAGCCTACAAAAATGGTCCCTATATTTTTTTTTTCAAAAAATAGATAGTATTCGAGATAACGGGACCTAAAAGTCCTCCCCATTTTAGCTGCCTCTTTACCGCTAGAATGCCGCTATCTTCATGGATTCATTTATAAGAGGGCAGACGAATTGTTTCATTACTCGAGCAATAATGTGTATTTTTTAATCATTTAAAGTTCATCGGAATGGGAAAACCCGTACCTATCATTGCATGTGAGTTCTGATTTTTCTAGAATATTAAAAAAAGCGTTCAAAGTGTATTTTCACAATATTTTGAAAGTATCCCATTATTTCATTGATATTTTTTTGAAAAAATGGTTTGTTATTAACATTTCTTTTTTATAACGAGACCTTAGCAAGTGTTCAATGATCCCGACAATTTCCTTCACCATCTTTCTTGCGTTTTGATAAAAAATTGTTTTGCCCATCTGCATTTTTTAGTCGTTTAGGCACATCTATCCAGTGTAAAATGTTATGGATTTTTTGACGGCCGTTTTTGCGAAAAATATTGGTGTTGCGAACAAAATGGTAGGGACCATTTTTGTAAATTTCGAGGTGATCTTCATTTTTTGTCCAAACAAAAATTTTCTAATTCGCATATTTTGGCAAATATTCGCAGGAAACTCATTTTTGGGACTTTATGGTGCCATTTTCAGCGGGTTCTCACATCGGAATCGTAATAAACTTTTTCTTGCTCGAAAGCATCCGCGAAGACCTAAGAATTGCGCCACAAATGAAAACTGTGGAGCTTTGGGTATTTTCAGGTCTTCAGTTACTGGACTATTAGTAATTTGGTGTATTATTTCAAAACCCCATAAGGAAATAGTTGTTGAGGCAAAAAAGATCCACTTGGTGACAAAATTGAAAAAAATTAGGTATAAAAATTTTATACCCTTAAAAAAAAAAAAATAGGGCCTTTTCTATTTTGCCCAAAGTCCCAGTATTATAAAAACAACAAACTGTTTAGTAATTTATTACCAGTATATATACAAAGCTCAAACATACATATATCGTAGAAAAAAACTTTTTTTATAAATGCACCGTCCTTATTTTTATTTTTTTATAGTTATTTTATTGAGATTTTAAAAATATTTATTGGTATATACTAAATGTAGCAAATTAAAAAAAAAATTTTTGTTGTCTTAAATTTAAGACAAGAAAAAGAAAACATTTTAATTTTTAAAGTTTTCTAAGACACCCATTATACACGATTTTAATTTCTTTGTTTTAAATTTTGGGCATTGTATTGAAATAAAAAGCCTAAACTTTTTTTTAATTGGTTGTAAAAGATAACTGAAAAAATTAAAAAACACGTCTGGGAAAAAAAAAAGTGCAAGAAACAAAAACTAGGCTGGGTCATTTTTGGTGCTTTAAATTTTTCCTGTGAAAATTTTATTAAAAAACCCTAATGTCCCAAAAATCTAATAAACTAATAAAAAGCCCAAAATTTTACAGGGTGTCCCAAAAAAATGGCCAAAAAAAGCAGATTTTAAAATTGTCCAAATTTTGATGTTGATAGAGGCCCACGGCCTACTCCACTTGTTTTAGATGGCATAACTTTTTTAAAACTTAGTATACTGACCCCTTTAAAAAAAAGTTAAAGTTCCCCTCAATAAAAATGTATACTTTATTTGTTTTCAAGAGCAACTGTTTTTAAAATAAAGCACTTTTTAAAATATCCCAATTTTCCTATGAAAAATCGGTTTAATTTTTTTTTTAAAAAAATTTTTAAGCCAACAAAATCTCCACCATCAAACAAAACGTTTTGGCCCCCAAAAACACCCTCAAAAATTTTCAAATCCACGTATTTGAGGGGGGATTTAAGGGAAAGGGTTTTGGGTTTTATACCGTAGGAAAAACAGGGTTAAAAACACTATGCAAAGGTTAAAAAAAAAAGGCCGTAACCCCCCATGT
>JAHBCN010002583.1:0-88893 GCA_019359885.1 Listronotus oregonensis
ATATATATATATATATATATATATATATATATATATAAAATTGATAATTTATTTTCTTGAACCTTTTAAAATAAATTTGGTTTTTCTTTTTTTTGGGAATTTTGGTTTAAAACAAATCAAAACTATTTTAGTTTCATGTTAATAAAGTTTTATTTCAGATCTTCGCTGTTTAAAAATTTTTATCAATGATTTTTTATCTAAACAATTATACAACTAAGCTTTAATGTTCAGAGTATATGTTAACAATGTACAATTTTTAAAAAATGTTTTAAATTTTTTTATCGACTTCCCCAAAAAAGGTTATTCAGATATAATTGTAACATTTTATTCACTGCAAGGTAAACATTTTATTAACTAACTTAAACTACATGGTTAACAACAGTTTTTGCTCAACGAAGTCTTGAGAATTAGGCCAAAAAATGTGGCTTTAAAATATTTTGGTGGCGGGTGACTTATTATAAACGAAACGCATCAGCCAAGGATTATAGAGTTTAGAACTGTTATATAAATTAATGTTTTATTTAAAAGAGGTGTTGCTTATATTAAATTATAAAATCAAATTTTTAACTACTTTTATTACATTTCCAATGATCATTTTTTTGGTGTTGATTTTTAAGATTTGGCTTTTGTTTATGTTTTTCTAAAACAAAAACCAAAAGATCGATATATCAAAATATTTTGTTCACAAATTGGTATTGTGTCAAATTCTAGTCTTTGAGTTTGTTGGTTTCGCCAGATATTCAACAAAACATCATAAATAAAACAAATACATATATCAAAGATTCCTGGAACTTTAAAGAAAAACTCAAAAATATATCCATACCTAGTGATTAAATTCTTATATCTTTGTATGTTGTATCCCTATATACAAACGTACCCATTAAACTAGCTTTAAAAATTATTTAAAAAAAATGGGATCAAATTAAAAAATTCACAGATATCCCACTTAACGAGTTCCTAAGTGCTGTAAAATTATTTTTAAAAATCCACTATTTTAAATAAAAAAAGAGAAATTTTATAAACAAATTGAATTTCATCCATTTCGAGTGTTATAGCACAAATATATTAGAAGAATTAAAAAAATACCGTAATTCCCAATTTGGAATACCAAATCCCATTTTTTGTTATGTAGATGATTGCATTACTGCAACTCATAAAAATAAAACCGAAACATTCTAAACGCATTTAAGTTTTTTCATAAAAATTTTAAGTTCACTATCAAATGGAAGAAAAACTAAAATTAAATTTCTTAGATATGACCTTATACCCCCAAAAATAACAAAAACCGAATGGTATAAAAAAAAAAACTTGGTCAGGACGCTATTTAAATTATTTTTCACATATGCCCCAAAAAAAATCCGTAACAATAGGTCTGGCAGACAGAGCAATAAAATTAAGCGATCCTTCTTACCGACAAAAAGCCAAAAATATTTTAATAAACAATAGCTATCTTTTAAAACCAATTATTTCAATCTTTACATCCCGTCTACAAAATCTAAATAATGACCCTCCACAACAAAATACAAACAATAATTTAAATAATAACTTTTTATCAATACCCTATGTACAAGGACTTTCAGAAAACTTGCAAAGATATTTTAAACCCCAAAATATTTCGTATGCAAAAAGGTTTTAACTTATTACAAAAGGAATTTAGCCCTTAAAACAAAATCAAAAATATGAAAACTCATATCGTTTATCAGATACCATGTAAAACTGTCCCAAAGTATACATTGGCCAAACCACACAACAACCCCAAAAAAACCGTCTTAACGGTCATAAATGTGACAAAAAAAAAAAAAACCGCTCTAACTAATCAGAAAAAAACTTCACATAAATTTAATTATACCAACACTAAAATCCTAAAACTGAATCGAATCAACAGAGGAGAGAATTTCTGGAAATGATCTTTTTAAAAAAATGATAACTCAATAAATAAAAATCTGACATAAAAAACCTCAGTAAAATATATTAAAACCTTATCAAATAATTATGAAAACATATATTTTTAAACCCCTTTTTCAAGCATTCATATTAGAATAATAGTAAAAGAATATATATATATATATATATATATATATATATATATATATATATATATATATATATATATATATATATATATATATATATATATAAATATATATATATATATATATATATATATATATATATATATATATATATATATATATATATATAATAAAATTAACAAAAATACATTCCCAACAAATTTTCTCATCGGAAAAAAACTGTAAGCAGGCAAGCAAAATTCAAAAATTGGGGGTAACGTAAGCCAAAGGGCGAAACCAACGAACTTAAAGACTAGAAATTTACACAATACCAATTTGTGAACCAAATATTTTGATATATCGATCTATTTGTTTTTAATCGTTGGCTGATGCGTTTTGTTTATAATAGGTCACCCGCCACCTCTTGAAAATATATTAAAGCCACAAAGTGTTTGTTTTGTCTTAACTCTATCCCGGGCTTTGTTGAGCAAAACGTTTTTAACCTTTAGTTTTAGTTAGTTTAAAAATTAAAAAAAAGTTACAATTATATCTGAAATAACTTTTAAATAAGTCGATAAAAAATTTAAAAATTTTTATAAAAATTGTACATTGTATCACATACTTGAACATCAAAGCTTAGTTGTATAATTGTTTTAGATAGAAAAATCATTATAAAGGCTGAAATCAGCCGAAACGTCTGAAATAAAACTTTTTAACATGAAACTAAAATGTTTTGATTTGTTGTTGAACCAAAATCCCAAAAAAAAGAAAAACACAGTATATATATATATATATATATATATATATATATATATATATATATATATATATATATATATATATATATATATATATATATATATATATATAATATTAAAAATTTAAATAGGAAAAAATTTCTTTATTTTTAATTTTATTGAAAATAGATAGACTTGATAAAAAATTTTGCTCCTTCTTAGAGTAAGATTGGAATAGAAACATTTAACATAGTTTATACTCGGTGTTGTTCAAAAGTAAAAGGTAGTAGTCTCTAATACCAATTTTTGGAAAAATCGGCCTACTTTTATTTATTCGTGATTAAATTTATTTTAATATCAATTTTATCAAATTTTTTACTGTAAAGTAAGTGTTTTAAGGTGACAATACTACTAAATAAATTATAAAAGCGAAGTGTCAATAAAGCTTGTCACCATCAACGCCTACTTGTTCAAAAATAAGTTGTTAAATTGGAATTAATTAATTGATATTAAAATAATTTTAATAACAAATTAATAAAAGTGGGCCGATTTTTTCGAAAATTGGTATTAGAGATTATCTTTTACTTTTTAAACATTTTTTTTAGTAAGCTATTTTTTTTAAAAAAATGCATTTATTTTGTACCTTTAAAATTTTTCTTTTTTCTTTTTATTTTTTAAATTTTTTTTTTAAAAATTTTTAATATTAAATAATTAATTTATTAAAATACAAAAATTTTAAAAAATTTAAGTAAAAAAAATTAAAATTTGGTTTTTTTTTTTTTTTAATTTTTTTGTCAGGGACTAACCAAGTTTGTTAGATTGGGAAGTAAATGAAAAAAATGTTCAGCAACAATTGGTTGATACAGCAGAGTCAAAAGTTATAACCTTTTTTAAACTTACACAATTGTTCTTTAAATATTTATATACTATAAACGTTTTAATTTCTTGTTAAATTGTGTTTTTATGACGTAATAGTTGCTATGCTGTAAAATGGTGTATTACTGTGTGATTTTAAAGTCTGTAATGTAGTGCATTACTGTACAAAATGCGAAATAATAAAAAACTTTAATTTTATACGGTAAACCATGTAACACTAGTTTTTTACTGGAGCGAACAACAGTGACAAATTAATCCCGTATCGACATGCTTGTAATCCAATTTGCGGAGAGAATAGGAAAATCGATATAGCATTCCACTGTTCATACTAATTATACGTTTCACCGTTAAAGTTCTGCTTTTTTTGTCCATGTATTTTATTTAAAAAATTATTAAGAAAAATAAGAAATAACAAATTTAAAGGAAACGTGCCGTTTAAAACAATTTTAACGTAAGGGGGTTTAAAAAAAATTTTGTTAAAGGATAAAGTTAGTTGGTAATGTTTAAAATTTTATAATTTGGTTATTTTAATTATTAACTGGAAAATAGTTTTTGGGACTTGACTGTACAGGGACACTTTTAAAGGAAAACCCTCCTTTTTAAAGGAGATAGACGTTACGAAAGTTTAAGGATTGTGTATAAAGATTTTATATATGACCTTAAGAAAAGCAACTGATGATCGGAAAATAGAAAAATCGAAAACAATATTTTTTTATTATTGGGACACCCACTATTTTATGGATAATATGAAATCTTTGCCTTTTCTCAGTTTCAAAAATATACAACATGTTTATATTTGGAGCAGTTTTGTTACAATAACAAATAAATTTCTATTTTATATGCAATGAAGCACCCCTCCTTAGGTCCAGTAAGCATTGAAAGCCAAAAAAAAAACTTCTATGTTGGATGCATATAAAATAAAAATTTAAAGCTAAGTTGTTACAAAACTGCGTATCTAAACAGAAACGTGTTATTTATTTTTAAAAAAAGGAAAAACGCGAAGAGTTTATTTTTTTAATAAAATACAGGTGGTTTTAAAAAAAAAATATTCCCAATTTTTTTGTTTTGCAATTGTAAGTTTTTTTTCTAACTGTTATATCTAAAATATTTATTAAAGATCCTAAAGTTTTTGTATAAGCCATTTTTTTGTATTCCTTTAAATAATACATTTTAAAGCATGTCAAGTTATAAAAAAACCCTGTAGGTATAATAAAATTTTTGGAATCTCTTCATTACAGAAAATTTGTATCACCATGGCCCAACTTTGAATTTTAAAATTGCGTTAGTCGCTGGGTGTCATATCTGGGCTGCAGAATGGTTTTTGGCAATTTCCAATCCCTAACATCTGCCTTTATTGGCATATAATAAAATCATACCTTTAGTAGCGTTAATTTCTTTAAAGTGAATCAACAGAACTCTCTAAAAATCCTAGTTACGGGTGACCACTACTTTTTTGTTGACAGTATGACCTTTACCTTTGAGGATGAGAGGGCGCTTCTCCTAGTTTTCTTACTCTTTCACCGTTATTTATGATGGAAGAAGGTATTCGTGTATACCATTTAAGTGGTTTTTTAGTTAGGAATTTAATTGCTGTACGATACTCGATTTTAAACATTTTAAAAAATTTGCTGACTCGCTTGTTGCAAATCACTGTCAAAAGCATGTTATTTGACGCACAGGGTTATGACAGTCCAGATATTAGTACCAAATATTGGGTCATATGCTGCGCATGGTCAAATCTGCTTTTTACCACGAGAACTTGGTTAAGTCAGAAACTTTTGAGATTGCCTACGTTGTAAAGCGCTTTCGGCCAAATGAAAATATTACCGAAACATAGGCATACTAATAAAAAATTGTTTGTTGATCAAAATATTTAAAAATTTTATTAAAAGATGCATTTTAATTTTAAAAATGGAACTTTTGTTCCGGCCAAATGACAGTCACACTTATCTTGATGTTGCCAAATTTATGAGTGAAATATTTCATAATAAATTAAACTTTGGTTTCATCAGAGAATAAGAAATTTATTCGGTTAAGTAAAAGTAAATTAAGAAACTACAAGAAGCCTATTAATTTGTATCTATTATTATGGCTAGTTTTTCAATCTTGGGATTTTTTGTTGGCTCAGCTATATTATATAAGATGTGTTACAAACTAATTTATTTGTATTTGTTTATTGGTATTTTTACCTATTTGTAGTAGGACCCTACAAATAATTTAGATTTGCAATTATTACCTTGACGATTTTTTTTTAATTACAACTTTTAGGAATTTTAATTTGTTAAATAAATAATAAATAAACGTTGATTTCGGTTAATCTAGTTTTTTTAACCCTAGTTGTAAAATAACCCTTATGTCAATTTAATATAACTGATAGTTTTAGTACATAGCAACTTAAGTGATTGTATAAATAATAAACTAGTATGTATTGTATTACAAAAGCCAAATTAGCAAGTTCTCAAAACGGATATTCTCTTGGCTACGTGCCTCATAGGGAGTAGCATTACAAGTTCTAATCGCACAGCCTGACACTATAAAACAAAGAGCATTCTAATATTAATCCTAAAGGTAATAATAGAATTGCGTGTTGTTTTTAAATTAAATGATTTGCTTTGTGGAATAAAACTTGTTGCTAATTTTAAAGACAAAAATGCATTTTTGAAAAAATATCTCTTATCGCAAAAATAAGTGTTAAAACGGAAAGTTTTTCGGCGTACCCAACATTGTTAGAAACGTTTGGCTACTAAGAAGTTTGGATCATAGTGGCTTTGGCAGGTATCAGGAAGCAAAAGTGTATAAAATTGCTTCACAAAAACGTCATTGATTAAAGACTAATTTCTCTTAATTTTTTCGCAAGGCAACTCTTTTTCGGACATTCTTTATTTATTTATTTATTTAAACAAAAAATTAAATTTACCATCTATATATATATAGTTTGCTAATGTGGATATATTTATATGTAGGTAGGAATATATATTTATTTGTCTGTCCACGTGATTCTGAAATTATGGCTTGAGCTAAAATCATGAAATTTGGCACAGTGGTAGTCTTTAGCAGTGGCTAGAACCTAACGAAGCCCATTTTTTGAATTTCGCCCCCGGGACAAAAATAGGAGCAAAAAAGTGTTTTTTTACCGTTAGCCGTACGGAAGGCGTCTTACGGAGACAGAGGCTACTTAATATTGTCTCTCGCCTGGCGGAGACAGGCTTTTTATCTAGTTCTTATATAATTATCTAAAATATATACTTGGCAAAAGAGTAAAGGCAAAATGAATCATGAGATTTGTGTGTGCCTCTTACCCTTTCATACTCGTTAAAAAAATCAAAATTTAAAACAAAAGCGGTCAAAAATGTGAAATAACCAGTTACAAAGGTTTAGTAAATAAACAATGTAAAGAAAGAAAAAATAATAAGAAATAAATAAAAAAACAAATAGAGAAATTAAGCTTAAATAAAGTGTAACTGTGATCACGTTATAATCTGAAAGTTAAGTTTTATATACAGAGCAAGTCTCTAATTTAGAATAAATTTAATAGATCACAAACAGGTATTTTTTAGAATAATGCTTCTCCCCGTAGATTAGCATTTTTACTTGCGCCCTTTGCTATAAAAAATATTATACAGCTTACTTTCTAAATTTAAAAAATATGATGTCATCGATTAGGTATATTTTTTAGTTGAGAATATTTTTAAAGCGAATATATACATAACTGCTTAATTTTTTTTTGGTCATTTGTAAAAAAAATAAATAACAAAATCTAAAACTAAACACATTTCGTATTTAATTTACAATTTATATGTCCTCAATATATGCTAAAAAACAAGATAATGGGTATTTGATCTTTTTGATCAAATTTAAAAAGAAAATTTTTAAAACTCTTTTATAACACACATATTTGATATTAAAAAATATATAAAACCGTCTTCTACAAATACGAAAAAAAAAATGTTAAGATTATTTAGGATGCCGATATAAAAAAACTCATAGGACCTCTTTTGTTCGTAATGATAGTTTATGTTATTCAGTGTGACTTTTAAATAATCAAATTTTGGCGACATACCGCGTTGAACATTGTTAGGACAGTTAACATACCGGTTTATTTTCGCGAGAAGCGGTAACGTAGGGGAAGGTGTTCTGACATCAGTATCTACGTCATTACTTTAACGAATTATCGCCATCAATTAATGTATATGCTAATAACGGTTATGTCAAATTTAAATTTAAAATAATAGAGGATTCGCGGCTTTTCTATTGTTTTAGTTCTTATGATGTTTTTTTTGCTATGGTTTAACAACTATTTGGATTGCATTATATGCATTAATGGAATTATATCTAAATCATAAATAAAAAATTTACTTATTATAGTTGACTTGGAAACAGCTAATACAGGGTGGCCGGCCATATTTTGACCCATTTTAACTGAGAATTAACTCTTTGGAACAAATAAAGGTATCAAGATGCGGTTTTTGCAGATGCACTTATATTTCTTTTAAAGTTTATTCTCGTACCTTCACGATTTTATTGTGACATTCCATTAGCTCAAAAACAAAAATGGCGGATTTTCCATTATAGGACAACTATGTTATTTTAAATGGAACACCCCTGTATATGTTTCTATATTTTCAAAATTTAATCTTTCCCCTTTAAAAAAATGTAACACAAGCTATGGTTATCTCAAAAAACAACGTATTTATTGACCTTCGAAAAATTGACTGCATGTCGACCAACAATATTATTTAACAATTAAAATTTGCTTCATATGTTATAAAAAAAAGGATCGCCAATGGTTTAGGTTATTCACAAAATAATAGTTACAATAAGGTTACATTACTTTTTAAAAAACTACTGTAAATGTTGAATGTCTTCCGCCGACTTCGCGGGACTTATTTAAATTGAAAAAAACTTATTAAAACTATTGACTAAAAATTCTTCAGGAATATTTTCTATTATGTTTCGATAATTTTTAATTGCTCTAAATTTTGGGGAAGTAACTATAACACCTCTCTTCACATATCCCCACAGAAAAAAATCTGGAACAGTCAAATCTGGTGAACGAGGTGGCCAGGAAATAGGGCCTCCTCTTTCCAATCCACCGGTTTCCAAAAACGTTGGTCAGTGAATCCTTGGTAATGTTAGCATAATGTGGTGTAGCCCCACCTTGTTGAAAAATAGACGAAATTCAATAGATTTTCTTCTTGCAATTGGGGATAAAAAAATATTTCCAGCATATCAACGTAAGTCCAAGAGGTTACAGTTGGTTCATGAAAAAAAAGGGCCCATAAATTTTTGCTTTGACATACCACACCAGACTGTGACTTTTGGCGAATCTCTAACGTGTTCGTTATATTGTCGAGGATTTTCTGTTGCCCAAAACCTGAAGTTATGTTTATTTACTTTTCCATTGAGGTGAAAATACTGTGGCTTCGTCTGACATTATTAGTCTATCCAAAAATGTATATTATTCCTTACTAAATTTTGAATTCTCTGGCAAAATTTCACCCTTTGTGGAAAATCAGTTTCTTTTATTTCTTGTAACATTTGAATTTTGTATGGCTTTAATTTAAGTTCTTTTTTCATGATTTCTTGTACTGTAGTTTTAGGAATATGGACTGAACTTGAAATTTTTCTTGTTACAATGTTGAATCTTCCTGAGTTATCTCCAGAATTTGTAACGTTTTATTTAGCAAATTCTCATTGTTTACTAATTTCTTTTTACGGGTTAAAGATCCTGTACTCCAGAATTTTCTGTACCAGATTTTGCTCAATTTCAGGTGGAGCTTTCATTAAACATGTTTCTAAATCTTCGCTGGGTTTTTTACTGATTGGTTTCGAAAACATAATAACACATTTTCCTTTTTCGCTTAACGAGAACATTTTGCGCTTCCTAATTAAAATAACTTGTCAAAAATGACCAACAATGGCTGACAATGAGGCTTGTTGCTGTTATGGAAACGAGATAACTTTGTTTCCACAGGCGACTTTTCAAAAAATCCTTTTAAAATAATATTCCTATTCGACATACAGTCAATTCTATGGAGGTCAATAAATGCGTTATTTTTTAAGATAACCATAGCTTGTGTTACATTTTTTTTAAAGGGGAAAGATTAAATTTTAAAAAATATTGAAACATATACAGGGGTGTCTATAAAATAACAAAGTTGTCCTATATCGGAAAATCGGCCATTTTGTTTTTGAGCTAATGGAATGTCACATAAAAATGGTAAAGATACGAGAATAACAAACTTTAAAGAAATGTAACTATATTTGCGAAACCAGATCTGATATCTTTATTTGTTCAAAGTATTATCAAATGGGTCAAAATATGGACTTACCACTGTATCTTATTAAATGAAAATGTGGTTTAAATATTATCTTTTCGACTTATTTCTTAACTTCCAAAGACTCCTCATTTAAATTTAAACTTAAGTATTAAACGATTAGTATGTAAGTTGACAGCACGTAAACCGTTTCGTTTTTGCAATGATAGGTTAAACGACGGTTAGAATGGTGGGGGAAAGAACTGCTATCAACCAGTAGTTAAAAACGGTAAGTCGCGAAAATATCCTTAAAGTAAGTTAACAAGTTTTTTTTTTAGTTTTCGAAATTTAAACATGCATTGAAGAAACGTTATTAATGTGAATTAACTATTTTTTATTTTTTAAGAAAAACTTTGTTATTTAATATCTTGCAAACGACACGAAAAAAAGTATGTATGACTTTATATGCGTATTAAAAATACTTCTAAGGAAATTTAAGTTCCGATTTAAAAATTTCATCTATTACGACAAATCTTAAGTTTTGGACATACCTAATAAATATACATTTCTTTTAGAATAAGATAACACTAAAAATACTTGTCGACGTGCCTAAGCATTTTTCCAAAAATAATTTGTTTTAATTTTTACGAAACGTTGGTTAAAACTAACAATAATATCCTTTTTGTTAAAAATATAATAATTCGAATAAGATTAATCATTTTAATCTAAGAATATATTTTTATCGCAGCAAGTAGATGTGAATTTAAGCATAAAATCCTTGTTTTACATTATTAGAATATTTTTTGGAGTTTTGATTGAAGTACCAAATTCTTTAATTTAAAAAGTAAGTTGCCTTATACCAACTCGTTTACTTAATTTTAAAAAATGTTTATTTATAATTGGATTAAAACGATTTTTTCAGTGTAAGTAATAAAAACAGTGACAAAAGGGTTACATGTTACTGAAAACCATATGTTCTGCAATTCATGTTTGCGGAGAGATCCAGTCGTAAAATCGATATTGCGCTTCAATGTTCATACTAACCAGATAATGTTCACATCCTGTTAAAAAAGTTTTCACGTGGCTGGCGATCCATGCATTTTTTGACAGGGTATTTTGTTTTTTTCCATGCTCTATATTTTAATTTATAAGATTTATTACCAAACTTTTGAGAATATATTTTTAAATAATTGAAGCGATGAATTTTAACTAAAAGTGTTTTACGGAGAAAACATTTTTTTTTATTTAAAATACTTGTTTTTTAAATGTACTTAATCATCACTGATACTGAGCATGCCATCTATTAGATTATGTTATTTAAAATAAATTCCCTATTGTTGATTTTTTCAATATTACAAGAAATAACCAACTACAGTTCAACTTCTCACATAAACTTAAATAACAAGTGTTGTTTTAGTTTCTAGAACAGGCATTTTTTGTCGAATAATGTGTTTTTTGTCTTTATTTTATAATTTCACATACAGTATGTCCGCGGATATGGTTAATAAGAGGACAAATGGACCAAAAATTGAAAGATACGAAAAAAAGTCATTCTTAATAAAAAATTTTGCTAGTCGAAAAAATATGAACCACAAAGAGAAAATAGATTCTTATCATACAGGGCGTCTCAAAAATACAAAAACATAAAATCAAACAAGGGCAAACAGTCGTTTTTTGGCCTTTTAACGTAAAATAATAAATTATAACTTGCTCCAAATTTATTTTTAATCTTGATTCTGAACTTACTAAAGAAAATTTGAATTTACAAAAAATAAAAAAACAATGTTTTTGCAAGTACGCATTTTGCATTTACATTTTGTTTTTATATTTTACATTTTTTGCATTGTATATTTATTATTATTAGTGTTTAGTAATGTAGATGTATGAGTCAAGTAAAAGTAGTAAAATGCGTACTTGCAAAAATGTTGATTTTTTAATTTTTCCTAAATTTAAATTTTCTTCAGTAAGTTCGGAATCAGGTCAAGAAGTAAATTTGGAGCAAGTTTTTCATTAATTATTTCACGTTAAAAGGCCAAAAAATTACTGTTTGCTCTTGTTCGATCTTATGTTTTTGCATTTTTGAGACGCCCTGTATGATAAATCTATTTTCTCTTTGTGGTTTATATTTTTTCGACTAGCAAAATTTTTTATTAAGAATGACTTTTTTTCGTATCTTTCAATTTTTGGTTCATTTGTCCTCTTGTTAACCGCATCAGCGGACATACTGTAGAACTTAAAAAAAATGGAATCGGTAGTTTGGCTTAATTTTAACAGCTACTAACTAAAACGTGTTAAAAAAAATAATTAAAACTTTACCTATGCTTGTGATAATTTTAAATATGTTTGGTTAAAAGCAATAAATCAATAAAAATAAAAGAAGATCACTGGAAGGATTTTGTTTTGGCGATCCGAACAGCGGATTGTAAAGTTACTGCATTGGGAAATTTGTTTTTAATTTTAGCCCCAATGCTGATATTTCTAAGAAAATCGGCTTTATTTACAAAGTGCCTTGTTTATTAATTAATTCCCAAATTGGTGGTTAGTTGTGGTTGGCTAGGTTTTTGTTTTTGTTTTCAGGATTTATGCCCGTCTATAAAATACACAAACCAACTGTATAAGCCAAGCTTATAAGCTAAATTAAATTAATAATAATAAAGCTACATTTTTACAAAAGAAAGAAAAAACAGATTTGGAAAAAAAAAACTTTCGACTAATAAAAAAATTTATAGCTATTTGAAAAGGTACAAAATAAATTTGTAAGAAGGTTACAATTAATTTTACATTTTTTAATTTCTTGACTTAAACCAATAAAAATATAT
Source organism: Listronotus oregonensis (assembly GCA_019359885.1). Taxonomy (NCBI): domain Eukaryota; kingdom Metazoa; phylum Arthropoda; class Insecta; order Coleoptera; family Curculionidae; genus Listronotus; species Listronotus oregonensis. The sequence goes on from JAHBCN010002583.1 coordinate 12,702, forward strand.
GTTTTTGTATTAAACAATGTAGCTTATTAACGATGAAATTTTTAAATAATTGAAATTAAAGGAAAAACATATATATGTTTGTGTTCAGTGGTTTATTTTTCAATAAAAGTATTAAAAACATTTCATAATTAGTAAAGTAATTTCTTGACATATTGTACATCATGACCAAAACCGTAGTAAGCAACGAATTCTTGGATAGAAATAAAGTAAACAAACCGGTGTTTTGTCATAAAAAAATATTAAAAAAGAACAAGGCAATGTTTATGGTATTGTACCATAAATCACATTTTCATAAATCGATGATTCTTTATTTTTAAAAAATATTTTTAAAGCCACAAACCCATTTTTGTTTATTATCTCAAGTGACAGAAAAGATATGTCATTCACTTTAGATTCTTAATTCGATTGCTGTTGATCAAGTCAGTTTACAAAACGTGTTATTGAATAATACAACCTACTAGAAAGAGATAAAATGACATCGAAGTGCCCAGCTGTCCAAATAAACCATGTGGCCGGTGCAATCGAATATTGGAATGACAGTTCCAATAAATGTTTATATTGAAATCGATGTTGCCTATATTAACACAAAAACCAATATTTTTAAATACTTTTATTACATTATCAAGATAATTTTCTGATTTTGATTTTTGAAATCTGGCAATTTGTTTACGTTTTTACAAAACAAAAACAAACAGATCACTATACCAAACACCCTGCCTACAAACTGGCGTTGCGTTAATTCTAGTCCTTGAGTTCGTTGGTAGTAAGTCAAGAAAAAAAAGATTATTAAAATTATTTAAATGGAAACACGCCTACATTTTTAATTTGATACTGGTGGCCTAAATAACTTTTAAAAGGTTATAATAATAATAAGAAAGTGAAACACGTTTAGCTCTAGTAAACAGATTTAACTCAGCAATAAAATAATCGAAACTTAAACTTTATTTTGTTTATAACTTTTTAATTTATAAATTCAATTCTGCTAAACTATTATTTATATTTAATTTTTCTTGTAGAATTCAAAAATTAACAATTTTTAGGGTATCCAATTTAAAAAAAGCATTTTTATCTTGATAAAGGTTCTAAAACATTCTGTATATTTTAAACACATTCGCAGAAAATGTTTTTTATGTTACTCACAACTTTTAATTTATTTAAACTTTTTGCCCCATGGCAATATTTTTACAAAATAAGTAATCAATATTGTAAATACTAGTCTTGGTTCCTATATATAATACATAAAACACCAGAAACAGTAATAAACCTTTCTGATACTTGTATTAAGGATCATGTTTCTGTTTTCTGACATCTGTTAATTTAATTTAACACTGGATACCTAAAATTTTTTGCTAAATTGGAATTACCTTTTTTGTCGGTTGTCCATCAATTACCAATGAATAAGGAACTTCTGAATAAGGCCAAATGTCTGAAGGCTCTAGGTTGGCGCTGTGGATACATCCAAGCTTTTTAAATTTTATTTTACTAGTATTTGTAATTCTTATGCATATTATTTAAATTACTTATAACAACCATCAGCCTGCTAGAGAAATAATAGTTATAATAGTAAGTTTATTTATCTGATTGTTTTTTAGTTTGTCATCTTTGTAAACATGCACTTGACACGTTTGATACAAGTTAACCTGATGGCTATAGTTTTTTCGGGCACAAATAAAATTGATTTAAGTCATTTTGCTATAAACACTGATGCCTGTCCCATCTTTACTTACCCGCATTTTAATTTTCCCTGCAGAACAATAAAACCACATAAAAAGCAAAAACGTGATCTTATCCGTCGAATCGAATAAAACTGGTAAAAAAAATCTTAAAGTAAAAGCACATATTTGTGGTAAATACTTTTCTAAACAATTTTTTTATGATATGGACTATGATGTTTTGTATAGTAAACGACATAAAATTAAAGGAGAATATTTTTGTGATCACTACAATACCTCAAATTCCAAAATCATTTTTTTATGTTAAATTAACGTATTAGTTATTAAATTTATGTCCTCAAAAATTTTGTATTTTAAATAAATAAATAATTGCCGTAAATTACGTCAAAAAAATTGCTTTTATGATTAAACAAAAACTGTGCTTTCAAAATAGTGAGTGATCACCATATGAATTAATTTTCTGTCACCAAAACATTACTTATTTTAGTTAGTTCTGGTTAGTTCTGGTAATGTAATTTTATTGTTTGGTTATTAATTGCACTTTTGAGTGGTTGCACCTATATTTACCGACAATTGTTTTAACAAGTTGGTGACACATCTATCATTTTAAGAACATAGGGGGCGTCCATTATTTACATAAGGCATTTAGGAAAGGGGAAAGGGGACCAAGCCGAATCTCACCTATTCTCACGGAAGGGTCTTGACAAAAAGAACATATTTTTTCCCCAAGAATTGTTTTAAATTGCAAGAAAACTGGGTAAAAATAAGTAAAACCAATATTTTCACTAAAAGTTAGATAACTCTAAACACGTTAATCATATTTTGTCACTGTGATTCTTAACTACGTTTAGTAGTTTTAAATATTATTCCTAACTAGTCTTAAATAAAAATAACTAAAGGAATTATTTTTTTAATCCAACGTAATCAAGCACGGATTACCGTAACGTATTTACACTTAAAAAACGCATTTTGAAAAATCCTACGTGAAGTTAGGGGGAGGAGGGTGCTGAGCCAAATCTAACGACATCTTACCAAAGGAAAACAGGGGGTCAGAAAATCGCCAAAATCGTCTCACGTAATTAATGGATGCCCCCATAGCAATTTATATAATTTAATATAATATAAAAGGCGAATAATTTAATGTCTAATTAAATTTCACCCAAATTAAAGTGATTGTAAATTTTAAATGTGCTACAGAAACTACTTTGCAGACTATTACGTAATATTGTTTGCGTTACTCAGACATGCAAGAACCATGCAAGACATGCAGTACCGTTTCGGTACTAAAACGATGTTACATAGCTATCTTTATTTATTAGTATAAAAGCACTTTCTTCTATTTATTGCTTTTGGAAGAAATTTCCTTTGTTGAAATAAAAAAAGGTTCCTGTTATTATTATCAAACGCATGTTGACATATTTTTAACTGGTGGATTTTATGCTTCTTTGATTGATGTATTAGCCGACTGGTCTAGATGATAAAATGTATTACATTGACAAATGATTTTGTAAAATACATTATTTGTGTGACAACTAAAACACTCTGTAGCACCTTACTATACTTAGTTCATTATTTTACAACGACATCTTTCAGTCTAAAGTTTAATACTTCAATAACCAAACTTAATATGGTTAATGGCGGCCTTTATACAGGGTGATTTGACGAAGAAAAAATTTTAAATAACATTTAAATTGTGGTGTCGCTAATCTTAGTTGGCGCTTTAAAATATTACATCATATGAAATTAGGTTTGATAGTTGTCAAAAGTTAGAAAACTTTGGTGCACATGTTAAATAATTATTATGTTATTAAAGGAGGCACTACATAGTTTACAAAACATAACATTTATTAACTGCAAAGTAAAAAATAAGTCGCATAACATCAAGTGTTCAAAAATACCGACATTTTCACGGATACAAGCGTGACTTTGAAATATTTGAGAAAAAACTCGCCTACAGGTTGATGTCTGTTTGGAAATCTCCGCTGATACTCGCGACTAGCAGCTAGAGCGTTTCCATCGCAAAACCCATACACATAAACAATATCACTGTATTCTTTGTTAGTAAACTTCATTTTCTTGTGATTTTTTCAATAACAGATTGACAAGTATCTAACTTCTGACAAAGGTCAAACTTGATGTCACATGACGTAATAGTTTAAAAGCGCCAACTAAGATTAGCACACCCACAATGTGATTTAAAATTTTTCTTGTCAAAACTTTATAGTAAAATATCTTGAAAACGAAGGAAAATTTGCAAAAAAAGTATTCTTAGTTTTTGATTTAGAATTAAAAAAAATATTCGGGTCTTCATTTTTCGCCTCTACTTACCAATTACCCTGTATACCCATTCTACCAGTTCTAAATCTAGGTCCTAGTACATTCCATATATTTCGTCTTATAAAATATTAGAACATAACCTAAACCTTCTTATCTAAGTGTTCTATTATATAACTATTTATATTTGTCATAATATCGTAAAAGATTTTTTTTGTGATTAAATATTATATACTAAATTACAACACACTCCTTAAGCATTATTGCATGATTTGTATTACAATTTAAGTATCCATTCGTAAGAGCTGGTTTTTTGTAAATTTTTGATCTGAATACTGAATACTAAAGTACTTTTTTATTTCATAATTTAAAAAAATCTCACAATCAAAAAAAAAAAAATTAAAGGCAAAATTTAAATTATTTTAGTTTTAATTATTGCTTTATTTAAATATTTATATTTATTTCATATTCCAAAAAAGTTGTTTGACTTGTCACCAAAATGTGTAATTTGTAATAAATGAATCCGACACAACAATGAAGAACATAATATCCACTTTGTAAACGGCGTATCCCCATCCGTTAAATAGTGTAACGGTATTTTAAATAAAAAAAAACAAAACATTTTTCCCTAATTTAATTATGTTTACCGTAATGAAATACCAGTTTACAAAAGCAAAATCCTTAGAATAGAGCCTTTGCCTAGAAAATAGGATTTTAGTCTTCATTACTAGATAATTCACGGAAAAAGACAACCATATTACTTTTGCAAAGTTTTGCTGCCAACTTGTAAGTACACAATAAAGCGTGCTAATAAATTTTAATTAAAGCGAAAAACTGTCGGAGTAAGTATTCAGAAATAGCCGCAAAAGGCAAACTCATATTTGCGGTCTTTTAAACAGGTACGAGCGCACTTTTTATTACTCAAAAGAAGATTTAAAAAAATATACCTAGGCCAAATTCCGGCCTTACGCACGCAGTGTGTTATTTCCACAAAAGGTTTCACCGTATTTTTTCCTCTATCATAACCTTGTTATTGTTTCACATAAAGGTGTAAGATTTGGTACAGTAAATTCACATTAGTATTTTAATTACCTGTAGAAATTTGTTTTGACAAGTTTTTTTTCCTGCCCTGGAGGGCAAACAAAATTAATAGGTGGAAATTTTTTCATGACAGCTTATGTAAGATACTTTTATGATTATTATTTAATTACATTTTAAATGTAAAATTTTTAACCGAATTCCCCGCGTCCTTAAATTATTAATGCCTAGAACTTGTCCTCACACACATTTCTCTAGAAACTTTTCTCTCGTCTGCGACTCGAATTTTTTTTAATGCGTTCCAGCGAAAAAATGTTTGGAAATAATTTAGGCACTAGGGACATTATAACTAAAAATGTTTCTGTTCTTCAAAATAATTTGCCCAAAGAGCCTTCCTGTTTGACTTATGTTTACTTTAGAACACGTTTCATAGTTTAAAATAGTTTGATTTTTTTCTTTGTTAATTTTATCATTGTTTTTTTTATTTTAACCTAAATTATTATTGATTTGATATGTTATTAAATTTTCCTTTTTTTAACTGAAATCACTTTTTGTGGTTGAAGAACTTTTTTTTATTTAGTGTTATCTTTTTTATTATTAAAACTTTAATTTTAAGCAAAGCCTTTTTATTTACTTTGTGTTACAATAATTTATCTGTTAATAAACTTTTGTAGTTGTTGGTAATAGTTAAATGTTAATTTAGGTTAATTTCTTTTTATAGGTATTTTCGTTTAGAGACATATGTTAGTTAGCTCATAAATCATACCGTATGCCGTAAGCTTATGCCCTATGAGATGTGTTAATTTATTGCAATTTATAGCGTATGTATAAATTATATATTAATATCGACGTTATTTAGGTGCGGAGTAGTGCAGCAGACCAAGTGCCGGCTTGACGCACAGTGGGTGTATATTATACATAACGTTTTAGCGTTTTTCCCCATCATAACTTTGTTATCGTTTCATATAAAGGTATGAGATTTGGTATGTATATTCACATATGTATTATTTTACCTGTGAACACAAATGGGAACGTTATGTCTGGATATTCACTTGAAAATCGCCCATTTTACTACGGACGGACTGCCTGACTCACTCAATCAATCACTCATTATTAAAATTAGAGGGCACTCCCAAGGGAGTAGGTATGTAAGTATGTCATATCGTATATTTTCGAGGTACTTTAAAAGTTTGCAATTTGTTACAGTCATAATTATTTTAGAACTTGAAATGCAGGCAATATTTTTTTTTTCATTTATTAAATTCATTAATAAGAAAAGATATTCCACTAAAACCACTTAAGTAAAGGGTCAAGTACTAAAATCTATAATTAGGCCAAATTCTGTCCACATTTTTACTTTGAGTAAATTAAACACCCTTATGTCTGTATTAGACATAACTTAGTACCTATCTATTGTTTGTGTTGAATTAAAAGTTTGCTGCTTTTTAGTCTTTTTAGTAAGTATTACATATAAACTTGACACCTTAAGTGCTTCTATTGTACCATTTTTTAAAATTATTAAATTGTCGTTTAGGTAAGGTAGGTTGTGCTTAGTAGTATGCTGGAAAACAAATATCTTACATAAAAAAAAAAAAAACAATAAATTCTTTGGAATTTTTGTGGTCTAGATTTTCTTAATGAACTCATAAGAGTTTTTGGAAAAAAATCGTTTTTTTTTAAGTATAAATCTGTTAGCTTTTTAGATAACTTAGTAGTAGAAGCTGTTTGACCGTCTCTACACGTTGGCACCAATGTTGACCCTAATGCTATTTGTCCAACATATGGATCAAGAGATTTGCCCATGACAACGTTGGGACCTATAAAAAATTTTCAATTACACTTTGACGGTTACCTCTTATAAAAAAAAACTAAATGAGAAGACTGGTTTTCACACGATGCCCTTTTGCATAACCAAACAACTTTTAAGACAATAATAGACAATAAATCCAAAAAATAATCAATAATAAAAACCCTAGAATAATTAAAATTTAAAAAAATATTTTAAAAATGTAGGTAAAAGGTTTTTTTATAGATCCGTTTTAAATTATTTTGTTTCCTTAATATTTATGACCAATGTAACCTCGAGAATCTGACCTTACCCGTATCAACAGTTTTAAATTTATTGTTTTTTTTTGTGGCTTGTCGCCTAAAAATTTCAAAAAGTAATCAAATCAATAAAAGTACAGCTAAAGTCTTAAATCAGTAAACAATATCCTGGATTCCGCAAGCTTTGGATAAAAATAATCTTAACAAAAACAAAGCAAATCTTAGATCTACTACAGTACATTTTTACATAATTTTATGGTAAAACTATTTACTGAAGTTTATTTACAAATAAATGGCCTGCCTTGTGGCAGACGTGACTTCAGGCCATCGTTTATTTTCTTTGTTATTCGTTTTCAGAAATGTATCCAAGCGGAAATTGTAAACGTTTAAAAACAATGGAGAGTAAAATGGGTTTTACGGCTATTATTTTCCATGTAAATATTCATATTATTGTCTCTTTTTTTTAAACGGAAGAGAGTTTGGGGACTCAGTTACAAATGAATACATGATTTTATTATATTGCTTTATTAGCTACCGGACATTGTTTTAAACATAACCTTATTTTTTCTTACTTTGCAAGTAAACAAATTGTCAGACATTTGTGTCAAAAAACATATAAAATAAACAACAATATTTTATTATAATATTTAAAGTGCACCCGAGACAGCACTAATGACGAGTTTCATAGTGCTAACAAAACTCGTGTAGATTAGATAAGATTAGTTCAGAAGTTGGATTCCATATCCTCTACCACTACAACCTGCTCATATTTATTGTGGATCCTCCATATTTTAGAGCTTGTTGTCCAAGCTGATCTTCTTAATCAGATTCCATAGACCCAAAACTGCCTCGCAATAGCACCATAAGTGTTCTGCAGTTTCTTCTTCTTCCTGGCAAAACCTAAACAGGTTTTCTTTTTCATTGTTTTTAGGTGCTTTTCAAATTTTCAGTGACCTGTTTATTGACTATGATTCTTATTACCTTCCGGTTGTGATTTAGGAGGTCTTGTGTAAATTCGGGAAAGTATTCCTTTATGAATTGTTCCTGGGATTCTTATACACCAGTCCTACGACCCCTTCACGATCCATGATCCATAACCTAGCATGACGGAATCCCACAGTTGGGTTTAGGAGCTACCATTGTCTTGCTAGAGCTTTACTTCGCCAGTTTATCGGCTTCTTCATTGCCTAGGTGTCTTGGTCTAGCGAAATATAGTTGCCCTTAGAATTCAGCGTCACAAGCTTACAAAAAAATATATTTTTTTATAAAAAAAGAACTCTTTAGTCCATGTAGACTGGCTGTTTAATAAATAATTCTTAAATGTAAGCTTATTATAAAATCGCTTTAATTTTTTTCTTAAAAATTGTTTATTTAAGAAAAAAGGTTAATTAAAAAAGAGTTTATTTGGTACGAATTTAATAACTAACTAAGGGGTACACTTGTAATCAAAACTATAGATTAAAGAAATAAAAAAATGTGTTATGTAAAGCAAAATAATTGTTAATGACAGAACCAAGCATTAAAATTTTATACCATCAACTTAATAAGAGGTAGAAGAGAAATCATTTATAGTAACATATATACGTCAGTTAAAAACGAAACACCAAGCGCAGGTGCAGAACTGTGGGAAAAAAGTTTGTTAAGAAAACAAAATAATCTTCTACCCAGACTTTTAGACAAGGACTTTAAAAAATATTATTTACAACAATCATATAGGGTGTACCAAGTTAAAACTGAACTGAATATATACAACGAACTAATTATACTAACCCATTATTGCGGCTAAAAAATTAATAAAACATTTTTTTTACATATTTGGTTAATTAAAGTTACTAAAAGAGTGATTCATAAGTAGAGACCGGACACGATAAAAAACCATTACAATTTCGAGCTTTAAATGATATAGAATATACCAAATGAAAATGCAATAAATAATTTAACTTCCTTTGGTATTTACGGTTTTATTTTGATATTTTTATTCCGTGTGATTTCTTGTAGAATAATACAAAAGACGTGGCAATAGTAAAAAATTTAGAAGAGTTTTCGCAACAACAAAAGAATTAAACTTTGATATTTTATAATGCGTTTATATAAATTATATAAAATAAATTAAAGTTAAAAAAGAATTTTTGTCTATATAAATTTACAAATATTTGATTGCGCCTCTATTAGGGTTCATATTTATGCAATAAACCCCACAAACATAGTTGGTGGTAATGCAACTCTCCAAGTGCAGTCCGAAAACTTTCCGGGCAGATTTGTTGTGAACTCGTAAAAACCAGTTCCGTTACATCGGGTAAATCACAGGGTAAATCATATTATATTGGTGCCAAAATAATTTGTTATATTTAAACAGGTGTAAGTCGCTTACAGGCAAATAAATAATGAGTACAAGTAAAAAAAATGAAGTTGGAGTAGCTCCTTTCATATTCTACTTTTTTATTTGAAAGTGAAAGAGATGTTTTTTATCTTTGAACGATCCACGAAGGCTGTGGCCCAAGCACTAACGTACCGTGGGTATCTTAAGTGTGGTAAGAGGGAATTTGTTCACACGGGACTTAAATATTTCGAGACTGGAAGAAGAAGGAAAACCTTTTGCGGGTAGCAGTTTTCATAGCCTGGACACTCTAGCGATGAAGGAACTACGAAAGCAGGAAGTTCAGGGCCTCTCTAGTTAAACTGTAAAAGGATGCATAAAAGTTGCACCAAGTGTTGCTTCGTTGGAGCTGCCAGAGGAGGTTTATACTGGAACTCCTCTAAGCAGAAGCCGTGAAAATGCGCATTAACCTACGCTTGGTTCTCAAATCAGGCTTATTGACTGGCTTAAGAAAATGGTGCAGTTGGAGTTTGGTGCATAATTTGTAATTCTGAATTTATTTGTACGAAACCATATTAAATTGAGCAGCATGTTAAAGGTCCACAACATTTAGAAAATATGCAAAGTTTTTCGGGGGCATCCAAATCTATAAAACGAATACATTATGTATCAAACGCAGACTTCTTCATGAAATTGTGTAAAGATTTGATTTATCGCTGATATTCTTTTTCATAAAATAAATTATCGGTCCACGAGGACATTTTTGGAAAAAATACTACCACAGAAATGTATCAGACGAATCAACTCTGCATAAAACTATGTTGATAAGGTCTATTTAAAAACTATGGACAAAATACGACACAATCTGGAAGGAAAAAAGTTATGGTTTAGTGTCATAAAGAGAAGATATGTTGCTAATATTATAGTTGCAACTTTAAGTTATCACGAACCTGGAAACTTATATTTAATTAACAGTAAATTTCTTTCTCAAATCAATAATGGGACAATAACAAAAATTTGTAGTAGAAAGTATTACTTTACTACTGTCAGTCACTAGTATTTAGAAAAGTGGCGTTTTGTTTCTTTTGGATAGTGCTGCATATATGCTGAATGGAGGACGACAGTTAAAAGAACATTTTCCCAAATTGCTTAATATGACATGTTTAGCTTATGCCCTATAGAATATGCGAAATGGTACGTACTTTTATTCACTTATTGATACTTTAGTTATCGAGATAAAAAAGTTTTTCTTAAGTCACCTGCGCGTATTACGAAATTTAAAGATATGTGTATTAATGTCGCATTACCGCCACAATCTGCTATTACAAGGTAGGAATATGGCTATCAGAGTTAACATACTTATATACCATATAAATTACAATGTGGTAAAAATATTATCGACAGTTTACAAGATGATCTTAGTGTGAAAAAGTAGAGAAGTTATAAATGCACCAAATGTTAAATCTGATTTAAAATTTATTTTTGAAAATTTGGATATCTTTCGGATGTGATTGAACAGTTATAAAAACAAAATGCCCACCTAGTGTCTTTATTTCATGTATTTCAAATTACTTATAGACAAGCTTAAATCTGTTCGCAATAAAATTGGTGGCATAAATTGTATGTACAAAAATCTTGGAAAGAAATCCAGGATTGTTAGAAATAAAACATATTTCTGAGGAACTACAAAATAAAAGAACTGACTTGTAAAACAATTTTCGATTTACTCAGTTACAAGCTGTGAGGTCGAAAGAAGCTTTTTTAGACTTAGAGATATTTTAAATTATAAAAGAACCAATTTTTACCGAAACCAACTTTAAAAAGACGTTAGTTATATCATGTAATGCAAATAAATTGTGAAACACTTAAACACTTTATTTATAATTATTATATCCTTAATACGCACGCCAATGAATTTACTAGTTATAAAAAACGTATAGGGAACAAGCTCGTTCCGAAATCCGGGCCCTATTCATAAGTAACATATACAGTGCGAGTCTCTAACTTGGAATAAATTCAGTAAATCAAACAAGGCTTTTTTCGGAAATATGCTCCGACACGTCAATTGGTATACTAAATTTCGCTCTTTTTGATGTAATAAAATTTATAACGTGTCTCAACTTTATATCGAGAATATTTTTTAAATGGCATCACTATTTTTTTAAAGACTATATTTAAAGAGTATATTTAGTTACACATGTGTGCCAAATTTCAAATTTTTATTTCTTGTCATTTTAAATAAATTGCTATAGATTTTTATATATATTATATATATATATATATATATATATATATATATATATATATATATATATATATATATATATATATATATATATATATATATATATATATATATATATATATATATATATATATGTATATATATATATATATATATATATATATATATATATTATATATATATATATATATATATATATATATTTTAAAATTAAATTTTAATTAATTTATTTTATTTAATAATTATAATGTAAATATTAAAAATTTAAAAAAATTTTTATTTTTATTTTATAAAAAATATTTTATAAAAAAATTTTATTTAAATAAAAAATTATAAAAAATTTAAATATTTTATATTTAAAAATAAAAAAATTAAAATGTACAAGAGTAAAGTGCATTTATTTAAAGAAAGGGAAAAAATTTTCGAGGAAAAGTTGTTCAAAATTAAAAAGGTAGTCTCTAATCCCAAATTTTTCCCGAAAAATCGGCCTACTTTTATTTATTTGTGATTAAATATCAATAAAAATTTTTTTTTTTTTGCTTTTAAAGGTAAGCATTTAAAGCTGACGTTACTGCGGGTAATAAATTATAAAAAGCGAAGTGTCATTAAAGCTTGTCACTATCAACGCCTACTAGTAAAATAATGAGTTGTTAATTTGGAATTAGTTAATTAATATTAAAATAATTTTTATCACAAATTAATAAAAGTAGGCCGATTTTTTTAAAAATTATTATTAGGAACTATATTTTACTTTTAAACAACTTTTCCTAGTTACTTATTTCCATAACTTCTCAAAGTAATGCACTTGACTCTTGAACCATTTTAAAGTTTTTTCAATTTTCTGAATACCGCGTATAAAATTTGTTAAATGTTTATATCCCAATCTTACTCTAAAAAGTAGCAATTTTTTTCAGGGTAGCTTTTTGATAAAATTAAAAATAAAAGTTTTTTACTATTCAACACCTTTTCCGTGGACGTACTGGTGTGTCCACGGAAAAGATGTTGAATAGGAAAAACTTCTTTATTTTTAATTTTATCGAAAAAAGTTACTTGTGATAAAAATGTTTGCTACTTCTTAGAGTAAGATTAGGATAGAAACATTTAACAAATTGAAAAAACTTAAAATGGAACAAGAGTTAAGTGCATTTATTTGCAAAGATATGGAAATAAGTTGCTAGAAAAAGTTGGTCAAACGTAAAAGGTAGTCTCTAATACCAATTTTCGAAAAAATCGGCTCACTTTTATTTATTTGTAATTAAAATTTCATTATCAATTAACTAATTAAAAATTTTTGTACTAGTAGGCATTGATACTGACAAGCTTTATTGACACTTCGCTTTTATAATTCATTAGCCGCAGTATCGTCAGCTCTAAATGCTTACTTAACAGCAAAAAATTTGATAATAAATTGATATTAAAAATTTAAATTGATATTAAAATAAATTTAATTACAAAAAAATAAAAGTTGGCCGATTTTTTCGAAAATTGGTATTAGAGACTACCTTTTAATTTTGAACAACTTTTCCTAGTAACTGATTTCCATATCTTCTCAAATAAATGCACTTTACTGTTGTACCATTTAAAGTTTTTTCAATTTTCTGAACACCGCGTATAAAATATGTTAAATGTGTCTATCCCAATCTTACTTTTATAAGTAGCAAAATTTTTATCAAGAGTACCTTTTTTCGATAAAATCAAAAATAAAAAAGTTTTTTCTCTTCAACACCTTTTCCGTGGACATACTGTATATATAGTTTATGCTTTTTCAAAATTTTCTGGATTTTCTTGGGGATAAGGTCAGGCAATATATAAAAACAGTTGCTTACTAATCAATTTTCATCCAATTTATGTCAATTACGACGTTTCGGCCTGGTCGTAATTGACACAAGTTCAATGAAAATTGCAGTAACAACTGTTTTATTCGACCTATCCCCAAAATCGAAAATTTTGGAAAATAATATCGGCAAAGGTCAATGAAAATAAAAAATATATATACAATATAATATATATATATAATATAATATAATATATATATATATATATATATATATATATATATATATATATATATATATATATATATATATATATATATATATATATATATATATATATATATATATATATACAGCGCGAGTCTCTAACTTTGAATAAATTCACTAAATCAAACAAGGTTGTTTTTTCGGAAATATGCTCAAACGCGCCGATAAGTATTGTAAATTGCGCTTTTTTTGATGTAATAAAATTTTCTACAGCATGTCCCAAATTTGAGATATGATATATCATCGAATATGTTTCTAAATGGCAACATTAACTTTTTTAAGACTATGTTCAAAGAGTATATTCAGTTTGAGAAACATCTAATTAAGAAACTAAAAAAATCCAATTCGATTTAATTAAACGTCAAAATAATAAACGTCAGCTGGACAAAAAATGATAAACCAATAACTTTTTGCATTCCACCCTTAAACTGCATAAAAATTACATTGAATTTAATTGGATTTCTTCATTCTTCGAATAAGATGTTTCGTCAAATATCTTTTACGTAACAAGAAATAAAACTTTGAAATTTGGATACATGTGTTGCTTGATGTATTCTTTAAAAATAGTCATTAAAAAGTTAGGGTTACCATTTAAAAAATAGTCGCTGACATTATATCTTAAATTTGAAACATGCTGTAAAAAATTGTATTATATTAAAAAGAGCGCAATTTAAAAAGCTAATCGACTGTATTTGTACCGGGTGTAAAGTTATGTATTTACACCTACATTTACATTTTTTTTTGTTTTTACTGTACAAAATAAATGAAAACATGTATTTATTGGGTTATTACTGTACTTACCAAATTTATATTCTGATTTCTATTATCTCTTAAGATCTACAAGGTACAACACAAAGTATGATTTTTTTTTTAATGGAACACCTAAGGTACTTTCATGAATATTTATTGTCCATAATTTCCATGGTTACAATTGTCAGAACAATTGTTATTATGGAAATTATCCGGCAAATAATTTTATCCGTTAATGAAAGTACCAGGCCTTAATATTATACCATGTTTAATATTTTAATGTGTTAATGAGGATGGTGTAAATTAATAACTTGACATCCGGTGAATAAATGTCATTAACCCTACTTATGAATAATCCTGTTAGTTACTTTTTTTCGCAGAATATGTAAAAAAGATATTTTAATATAATATACATTTTTGGCCGTTACAAAGGGTTGGAATAAATAGTTCGTTGTAAGTATTATTCAGTATTTCAATTTTAATTTGGCACACCCTGTACGATTGTTTGAAAACCTAAACTTAAGAAACTCATCCTGAGGTCAAAAGTGCAATAAAATAGTGTAACTTATACTATCTTGCTGTTTTTTTTATTATTTAAGTTATCTTAAATATGTTTATACTGGCATACTTTTTCTGGTGTATGATTTGGAACTCCCTGTATGTTCTTTGGCGGCCGGGAAACTTTAAACAATATTTCTCTCCCTATAGGTATCTATTTTTATTCAAATAACCTAAATCTCCACCTATTATTTTTGTTTTTCTAAAATTTGCTAAAAGTAAAGTATGATAATGTGAGTTTTAATATTTTCCAGTGACGTATTTTTAGGCAGCCTTAAAACAAAAAATGACCGTTGTTCCCCCGAATTTTTATAAAAATATTATCGGTAGGGATAGGACTCTAACATACTTAAATCTCAGACAATTTTACCAATGGCCATTTTCAATGTAATTAGTGCGAGGTCCTTTGTATTTTTTTCCAAAGTTTTAAAATTTGGAGATTAAAGGCTTTTTTTCAATACTTTACAAGCAACTAAGAATAAAGAATTTTGGTTCCTTTCTTGTGAATAGTGCACACGAGCAACTCTTCAACTATCCGAGATAATATAATTTTAATAAAATGTAACCTAAGTTATTTTAGGTGTAAATTTGTAAGTTAACCATTTATTATATTATTATAATTCAGTCCAATCATCTGTTTGCTAATTAATTAAATATAGAACCGCTAACAAATTTGCTGTTTTAGTTTGTTTTATTTGGGTTACTCGCCTTTTTACTTTTTGGAAAATGGGACCCTCTTGGGCCCGGGGCCCGGGGTATGCGGGCTGACCCTGTCCCGCCCTATGGACCCCCCATGAACTTGCAGATCGCCTGCAACAAAAAAGAAAACCCCCAAAAAACCCAAAAAAACACAAATATTAATCTACGTTTCGGTGGCAAGTCGGCCACCGTTATCAAATGAAACTAAAACAAAAAATTAAACCAAATTTTTTTAAAAAATTTTAGGTCCGAAAACTTAGGAAATTCTGATAGCTTTTGAACTTTTAATGACGTTTTGTCATAAGTGACAATAGGTTATTGGACTGGTGTATGTATAGTATTTAAAAAGACCAGAAAGGTGGGGTGGTATGGTGTGTTAATTGATTTTAAGTTTACCTGAATTTACTTCAGCATCAAGATAGGTAACCATGTATTATTTAAACTAACAGATATTGATGCTACACATCTGTCTTTATTTAATAAAATAAATGCACTTTCTTTTATTTTACGTTTTTTTGAACAAGTTTCCTTTGCTATAATGCTAGAAGCATTCCCGTTTATTATGTGGTTATTATCAAATGCGTGTTGACAGATTTTTGATTTGTGGAATTCTGTGTTTCTAATATATGTTCTATGTTCTTTTATGCGTTTGGCTAATGGTCTGGAAGTTTCACCTATATAAAATTTATTACATTCACAAGGGATCTTATAAATGACATTTTTTTTGTTTTCGTTTATATTGTATGGTTTTGTTTTTGTTACTTGGGATCTAATGGTGTTTTGTGTTTTAAAGATAGTGCGAATATTAAATTTGTTACCCCATTCGTTGAATTTTATTTGATAAGCCAGGAATATATGGTAAAAATAGATTTGTAACAGGTCTATTTTGATTTTGTCTTAAATTTGGTTGTTCAAATTTTTTGAAAGCTTTATTTATAAAATCAAGAGGATAATTATTTTTTTAACTAAAATATCTTTAAAATTCTTTTTCATTTCTTTGTTTTGATCAGAACAAATTATTTTAATTCTATCAAAAGACTTTTACAAATTCTTTCTTTACCATTATTGGGTGATTAGAGTTAAAATTTAAGTATCTGTTGTAATTAATAGGGGTTTTCTATAAATTTTGGTTTCGAAATTATTTACATCTTTTTTTATTAGAATATCAAGAAAGGAAATTTTTGAGGGTTTTTTTCTTTTTTTTAAAATGAAATGAATAGTGGGTTCTTGTGTATTAATGTGTGTTAAAAAATTATTTAGACAATTTTTTGTCATGTTGGTAAATAGAAAAATGTCATTTATATTTCTCCACCAAACTAAAGGTTTATAATTATGATTTTGAACAAAATTGGATTTAAAATTTTCCATAAAAATATTACAATAATGGTGATAAAGGTGAACCCATGGCCATGCCAGAAGTTTGTTTGTAAAAGTCAGTGTTATATTGGAAATATGTTGTTTTTACGCAAAAAGTTAATAATTCAAGAATATAATTTTTTGTTTAGTTTGGTTCTTTCGCCAAGGTGGACATCATTTTCTAATTTATTTCTAACAATATTTAATGTTTTATCTACGGGAAAATTTGTGAATAAACTTACAACATCAAAACTTACCAAGGTGTTATTTGGGTCTATGTCAATGTGTCTTAATTTTTCTAGAAAATGTTGGGAATTTTTAATGTATGAGTCAGTATTGTTTACTAAAGGATCTAAAATAGTAAGTAAAAATTTTGCTAATGGGTGTGTAGGTGAGTTTATGCAACTAACTATAGGACGTAATGGTATATCAGGTTTGTGTATTTTTGGTACTCCATAAAAGTGTGGAGTTTTACTGTTATGGGGTGTAAGTGTAAATCTTTCTCTATCTGTAAAGCTGTTTTTATGTTTTTTTAAAATGTTATAAATTTGTCTTTCAATGGTTTCAGTTGGATCATTGTTTATTTTTGTATAATTACCATCATTTAAAAGAGACATTATTTTATTATCATACATATCACAGTCTATTATTACTGTTGCATTACCTTTATCTGCAGGAAGAATTTTTATGGTATTGTCTCTTTTTAATGATTGTAATGCTTTTTGTTCAATGTTTGTTAAATTTTGTTTAATTTTAAAAGGTCTTTCTAAAGCAATTTTAGTTCTAATTCTAAATTCATCTTGGTGTTCTATTGGTAAGTTTTGACATGTTTCTTCAATGCATGAAATAATGTCAAGCTTGGGAACTGTTTTGGGTGTAATGGCAAAATTTAAGCCTTTAGAAAGAACAAGAGATTCAGCATCTGTTAATTCTTTTTTAGATAAATTAACTACAGTTTTATTAATCATTTCATTATTTCTTATGTTAGATATTTCTGAGTTTAATTTTTCTTGCATTAAATTATTAAATTTATTTTTATGTATGTCTTTTTGAATTTGAAAATTTATTAAATAACTATTATAAACACAATTACAAATGTGATTAAAATCGAAAACATGAATTTGATTTTGTAAAATAGATTTTAAATTATTAATCTCTTCTAATAGATTACTTTTATTATATCTATGAAATTGTAATCTTTCACGTAACATAGCTTTGCTTGCTCTTTCTAAAATAGTATTTACTCTTTGATTCGTGTATGGAGCTTTTAGTCTTAAACCTTTTGGTATGATATTGTTATTTTTACATTTATGTAAAAACGTTAAACTATTTTCAGAATGTCCTAACTTTTTGTATTTATTTTCTAAATCTCAAAAATAGAACATGTATAAGGCCCATACCTGAATTGTAAATATGTTCTATAGTTTTGTGGCGGATCCATGTTTTAGTTTGTTTATTTGGGTTACTCGCCTTTTACTTTTATGAAAATGGCCCTTTGGTATTCAATAATGATCATGAAACCATTGAAAGAAAATTTATAACTTTTAAAAAACATAAAACAGCTTTACAGATAAGAAAGTTTACACTTACACCCCATAACAGTAAAACTCCACACTTTTATGGAGTACCAAAAATACACAAACCTGATATACCATTACGTCCTATAGTTAGTTGCATAAACTCACCTACACACCCATTAGCAAAATTTTTACTTACTATTTTAGATCCTTTAGTAAACAATACTGACTCATACATTAAAAATTCCCAACATTTTCTAGAAAATTAAGACACATTGACATAGACCCAAATAACACCTTGGTAAGTTTTGATGTTGTAAGTTTATTCACAAATGTTCCTGTAGATAAAACATTAAATATTGTTAGAAATAAATTAGAAAATGATGTCCACCTTGGCGAAAGAACCAAACTAAACATAAATTCTATTCTTGAATTATTAACTTTTTGCGTAAAAACAACATACTTCCAATATAACACTGACTTTTACAAACAAACTTCTGGCATGGCCATGGGTTCACCTTTATCA
This sequence comes from Listronotus oregonensis, assembly GCA_019359885.1. NCBI lineage: Eukaryota > Metazoa > Arthropoda > Insecta > Coleoptera > Curculionidae > Listronotus > Listronotus oregonensis. The sequence continues at coordinate 31,743 of JAHBCN010002583.1, forward strand.
CCATTATTAAGTAATATTTTTATGGAAAATTTTGAATCCAATTTTGTTCAAAATCATAATTATAAACCTTTAGTTTGGTGGAGATATATAGATGACATTTTTTCTATTTACCAACATGACGAAAATTGTCTAAATAATTTTTTAACACACATTAATACACAAGAACCCACTATTCATTTCACTTTAGAAAAAGAACAAAACTCACAACTTCCTTTTCTTGATATTCTAATAAAAAAAGATGTAAATAATTTCGAAACCAAAATTTACAGAAAACCTACACATACCAACAGATACTTAAATTTTAACTCTAATCACCCAATAATGGTAAAGAAAGGAGTTGTAAAAAGTCTTTTTGATAGAATTAAAATAATTTGTTCTGATCAAAACAAAGAAAATGAAAAAGAATTTTTAAAAGATATTTTAGTTCAAAATAATTATCCTCTTGATTTTATAAATAAATGCTTTCTAAAATTTGAACAACCAAATTTAAGACAAAATCAAAATAGACCTGTTACAAATCTATTTTTACCATATATTCCTGGCTTATCAAATAAAATTCAACGAATAGGTAACAAATTTAATATTCGCACTATCTTTAAAACACAAAACACCATTAGATCCCAAGTAACAAAAACAAAACCATACAATATAAACGAAAACACAAAAAATGTCATTTATAAGATCCCTTGTGAATGTAATAAATTTTATATAGGTGAAACTTCCAGACCATTAGCCAAACGCATAAAAGAACATAGAACATATATTAGAAACACAGAATTCCACAAATCAAAAATCTGTCAACACGCATTTGATAATAACCACATAATAAACTGGAATGCTTCTAGCATTATAGCAAAGGAAACTTGTTCAAAAAAACGTAAAATAAAAGAAAGTGCATTTATTTTATTAAATAAAGACAGATGTGTAGCATCAATATCTGTTAGTTTAAATAATACATGGTTACCTATGCTTGATGCTGAAGTAAATTCAGGTAAACTGAAAATCAATTAACACACCATACCACCCACCTTTCTGGTCTTTTTAAATACTATACATACACCAGTCCAATAACCTATTGTCACTTATGACAAAACGTCATTAAAAGTTCAAAGAGCTATCAGAATTTCCTAAGTTTTCAGACCTAAAATTTCTTAAAATTTAGTTTAATTTTTGTTTTAGTTTCAATCTTGATAACGGTGGCCGACTTGCCACCGAAACATAGATTAATATTTGTGATTTTTTGGGTTTTTTGGGGGGTTTTCTTCTTTTTTGTTGCAGGCGATCTGCAAGTTCATAGGGGTCTATAGGGCTGGACAGGGTCAGTCCGCATACCCCCGGACCCGGACCAAGAGGGTCCCATTTTCCAAAAAGTAAAAAGGCGAGTAACCCAAATAAAACAAACTAAAACATGAATCCGCCACAAAACCATAGAACATATTTGCAAATTTGCTGTTATTCAGAGCATAAAGAAAGTGTATAACGTTAAATAAAATACCCAGAAAATTGTAAAATTTGCCAGAAAACAAGAAGAAAATATAATATACCGATAAAAAAAATTGGTGCTAAATAATTTTTCTTATGGCTTTATAGTTTTTTCATTTCATTTAACTTTACACCAAAATAATCTTGCCAGAAAAGCTTTGTTTACTTTTTTTGTATCAAACACAGGTTATTAGGAGTTAGGGTTTTACCAAATATGCTTTCTAATTTTTATGAGATATTTTGTTTAAAAAAATGCAATATTTAATAACATTATCTTTGTCTTTAAATAAAACACGATGTAAACTAGACGGAAAGGACTAATTAACTAGCAAGTGGATCTGACACTAGATGAAAACTGTAATTTAGGGCCGTTGGGTGCACTGTCGGCTATAACTCTGAAATTATAGATCACTCCATTATGACTGAATTTGGGGCAAGGGATAGGAAACAAAGGTTACGCGGTCAAAAAATTATAATAACAAAAATTTTACAAAATCTCCAGTGCCAAATTCGTTATAAAAAATGTATTGATGTATATTATTTGCCAATAAAAAAATATATCATTTATTATAGCCTTTTTATATATTATAAAGCCAAATAGGGTGATCTTTTTAAAGAGAACTTATTTAAATGTGATAAGTAGTCAGAAGATTTACTGTAGTAATAACTATTAAGTACTTGCTTTTATAAATCTACTTACAGCAATGGTACTATTAGACCACTGAAAGTATTTAATATTTTGCTTAAAGCAAACATTTTTCAATAATTAAATTAGGTAAATACTAGTTCCAAAAGATCAGTATTTACTGAGAGTGGTGTAGATGTTTAAATGTAGTGTTTAGATGTAGTTTAATACTTTAAGTACCTCAAAGTATTTAGGTGCTTTTAAAAATCAAATACACCAAAAAAATTAAAAGATACAATATTGTTATAAAGTCATGCTATTTGTATTTCTAACATAAATAGCTATTAGTTCTAGTCTATGATCAAATTAAGCGACTATTACCGGATGTAATGTGTTGCCTAAAAAATTGTTGTCAAGGTTATAATAAATTAAAAAATATATATATTTTTGCGACACTTAACATTCTGGACTCCATTCAGAGAAGAGCTGTTCGTCTTATGATCCCACGCCTACAGAGAGGCTTCTTCCTCTTATCCACCGGCGAGCTGTGGGGGATCTGTCGCTCTTCTATGGATATTTTCACGGCTTCTGCTCAGAGGTGTTGGCCAGTATAATTTCTTCTTTGGCAGCTCCCAACTGAGCAACACGTAGTGCAACTTTTATGCATCCTTTTAGAGTTCAACTAGAGAGGCCCCGAACTTCTTGCTTTCTTCGTTTTTTTATTGGAGTTTTATAAAAGTCTCATGATTTGCTCTTTTTAATTAAATGCATTATTTAGAAAAAGGCCAAATTACGCGCCGAGTTCCTGCATAATAAAGCATGTTTCATGTGTCAACACTGTCAAAAAGCTGGCCAGCGGAGGTGTCGCTAGACGTGAGTACTATGATCTTAATATTACTGCAATGACAAAATATAATGAAACTGTAAGTATGACCATATTAAAAAACTTTAATTGCGTTATAAATTAATAACTACTATTCGAAATAATTATAAGGTGTAATAACTTTGGTGTGAAGTTGTATATGTAAGTAATAAAGAAGTAAAAAATATTCCTTACGTAGTTTTGAATACCATATAAAAGTGTAAAATAAAACTTATTCTGTTTTACCTGTACATAAAGGCCATTACATTGTTTATAATGTAACCTACATAAAAACCTTTAAGATTAGTTTTCCTAACTTGCAATAAAATGATAAATATTTATCCATGTTTACTACATGTTGGAAAAAAAATATATAAATTTTTACTTTTACCTTATCCCGTGTTACTTTTACAAAACTTTGCAAAAAAATAATCCGTCAGCAAAGAATATTTCCTGTCTGTTTTACTGTGACACTTCATTTATTTTAAATTTAGCCAACATTTTTCTTGTTTTTATTTTTTTTACACAGCACAAGGGTGTAGCGTGATCTCATATTCTTTGTGCTAAATGTAGCTTTTACCATTTAAAACTTTTGATGTAGAAGGGAAATAAATTACTTTAATTTGGTTGGCAATAGCTACATTTTTAATTAAAAATTTAATTTAAAACATGAACAAATTTTTTATTATGTAAACATCCATAACGAAAAAAAGTGAAATTTCAGCGCGTTCGTTGGTTGACTTGGAAAGTTAATGATTAGTTCTTTTTCTTTTTTTTATATATTACTGTAATTAAAAAATATTCTTAAAAATTGTTTTATTTGTATAATAAATAAAACTGCCAGATATCACATATTATTGTTAAAAAAAGTTCTAAACAGTAAAGTTTCTTTCTAAAACTGCTAAATAAAAAAAGGATGATGAGGTTTGTTTAAAAAAATAATTTTTCTCTTCACGTAAACAATCTTTTTTTTACGATAATCAGTCCCATTGATAGTTTTGTTGGCAATAATACCCCTTACTTTAATATTTATTTTCTTAGGTCAAGGTCTGGGGAAGATTGGGAAAGCAAGCGCATTATTATGTGATTTTTATAAGAGCCCTCAATTCTTATTGGTTTGGTCGCAAAAAATCCTATCCATGCGCAATCATCCTTGATCATTTCCTACTTATAAGCAGCCAGGTTTGGAAAACAAAGAGTGAATTAATCTTCTGTTTTACGTGTACCATTTATTTATTTAAAATAACAAAAAAAAGTAATTACTATTTTACACTGGTTTATTGACTCTTATTTAAATACAACACTTTTCTGTATTTTTAATTTTAAAATATAATTAAAACAAAGGTTCCGCTTTATGCCTTCCGCCAAGTGATGCATATTTATAAACCTTTAAATTTAAACCCCATATAAAGTGTTTTATTTAAAACATGTTAGTTTATTGTGCCATTTATTTCTTAACCACCTTAAATTGTATGAATAAAATGTGCGTAAACTTTTTACCTACAGTTTTTATAAAAACCCTATTTGAGAACCCTTTACGTTTTAAGATATATTATATACTTTTGCATCGCATCCACATCGGATTTTACATAAATAAAATTAAACCCTGCAATGATAGAATGGTGTATAAATTTACAAAAAAAATACAAAGAAAATACATCGTCCACTATGACACATTTTCCATAACATGTGCCTAAAGGCAAAAAAGTTGTAATTTTAAAGAAACTTAAACTTTATTGTTTTTTGTAAAATTACAAAAAAATACAAAACAATAAATAATTTTATAAAAAAAACATTTACAATATAAAAACACAAAAAAGACAGGTATATTGTTTAAATTCACAATGATAATGTCACGCTGTGATATCCGTCTTTTCACAAAGATTTTGATCTTTTGTTGGAGAGTCTGCGCATTATGTAAAATAATCAAGCTACACGATATGCCTAGGCTTTTTATGAAAGGTCGACGTTTTTTTACCATATTAGGTAGTAACATAAGCTGACTAATTTTAAAGTTTTATGTTCGTTTTTTTATTTATTTTTTTAATTAATAATAAATACAAAACTAACTAGAACTAACCAGAACTAACCCACTTCTTTACGAAACTGCCAATCCTTACATTTAGGGCCCCCGCGCATTAGAAATTTTTTAAAGCAACTATCTACAGCTTATAAAATTGCCCAGAAAGTTCGGAACTAATTATTACATGTACCCAAAACATTTTGTTCCTTTGCTTATTTTTGCGATGTCTAAGAATAAGCGCAACAGCGCAAGAAGCTTCCACAAAATACATTGACTAAGCTGAGAATAAACTATTTAGTCGCCAGTGCGCGATAGTGCAACTAAATTTTAAAGCTGATATCCTTAACTAATTGAACTGAAATTTTGCGTACACGTTTAATTTGGATGACAAAGCATGGTTAGCTAAGTGACGTCATTCTACATCTAATATGGCGGACCGCCCAAGATGGTGGACTAGTTATTCTTTATGCACTTTTATGATATGGGTATCATGGTAGGGATTTGCTGAGAGGAATACAAAAAATAAAGTGACGTCACTCTAAATCCAATATGACGGACTTCCAAAGATGGTGGAATATGTTTTTTATGCACCTTCATGATATGGATGCCAAATAAAACGCAATTACTAAAAAATAAACAATAAATCGGTATTAAAGAACAGAAAAGCATGTTTTTTACTTCGAATCACTTTATCATGATTAAGTTATATATTGTATTGTTGTTTATCTACACAGGAATACCTCGCGAGAAGCTTTTGTATTATATAAATTGAGTAGTGTAATAAATTAAGGGGTTTGATGTAATTTAAAATTTATTTTATTTTTTTTAGTACATAAAATAAAAGTTCCTTTTGATGTGTTTTTTTGCTTTTTATTTATTACGTTTTAAAACATACTGCGGTTTTATAGCCACCGGAAAAAAGTACATAATAAATGAATGCTTTTAAGATAGTTTCAATGAAAATGCAGAATTTTTGTTTTTCTTTTGTTGTTATAAAATTAGATTAAAAAGGCATTTAATGCTTACATTTACGAACACTTATATGCAAAGAAATGTTTAAAATGTCCTTTTAAAATAAATTTTGGTTTCAGTAATACCTTTAAAATTGTTTCTACCATAAAAAATATTTTTTTAAGGTCCAATTCTAAAAAGTCGATTACCCCGTCGAAAACCGAAATTGGTAATTATACAACTATTTTGACTTAAAATAATTTTTTTAAACCTTGTTCTTTTTCATCTAATAAACTCTGTATAGGCATTGAAAAGACAAAATGGTTGGCAGATTTATTTTTTTAAATATTGTCTAGTTTTTGTTTCACTTTACAATGCAAACATCTTCCGTCTTAAAACGATATCTGTTTTTTTTTTATTTTACTAAGTTTTTAGTATGGTAATAACTAATTAATTTTAAGCTTAATTTTTAATCTTGACAGTTACGGGTTACTGGCGAAGAAAAAAGTATACAATTTAACTAAGTAATCCAAAAAACGGCGTTACAAATATTGACATTTTGAAAGATTAAAACAAAACTTAATAGGTAATAAAGCAATAATAATTGTATTACAAATTATAACTTTTTTAATAATGATTCAATTACAATCATAAAAATTTTAGACGAATAAGCTTCCAATTATGCCTTTCCGTTTATCGGTTAGGCGTAAAAATGTATTTTAAACTGATTCAATGGATCACTAATGTTGTTTTCTTTTTTTTTTTAATTTTCAATATTTGCAAAGTAGTTTTTGGTATTACTAAGTTTGTTAAATTGCACCTAGTTTTTTACGTTCAAAGTCTATATTGGTTGTACAATTTAGAATTCCTAGTACATTAACAGTCTAAAAATTAAGAAAAATCAAAAAAGAAATATGCAAGAAAATGTGTGTCACTTTTTGACTCAAGCTATACACCTATTTTATTACTACTTTTTTGGACAAATGGATCAATAGATGACCCCAAAATCTTTTTCACACAAAATGTGGTAGAGACTGCTATTATTAAGAGTGATGAGTATCCAGAGTTTTGCTTTCTTTTTATTTTAAACAAAAATAATGCTTTTGGCTTGCGCCCGAAATACAAGAACAACCTTCAGACACTCTTTCTTTAAAACAAGAGGTCTTACTGGAATTTAATAGAATTTTTCTGTAATGTGCCCGAAATACAAGAACAACTTTAAGACTATGTTTTACAGACAAAACTGAAAGTCTTACTGCATAGAATCTGTTGTCGCCTTCTCATCATCCAAGACTCGCCGTACGGCCTTCGGTGCGACTCGTTTCGTTGGTTTTAGATCGGTAAAGAAATTTATTAAGGCGGCAATGTCAAATGACTAAAGGGAAATTTACTGTTTACATTAAAATTTTTGATGTTTTATAAAAATTTAGAAGGAATATTGCACTTGCGGCTATAGAAAAATAGCTTCCAGGGTGCTGAATGTGTTTCTGCAACAAATATTATTTTATATAATAAGTACGGTGACCAGGTTTTTAACAAAGGCAAGTAAATTTTGCAAACTGGGTCGCAAGCCTTTTGATTAATCATAAAAACCTATAAGAATGTTTTAAAATCAGAGGTGAGCAAATATTTAGGCATTTAAAAATTAACACCTGTTAATAGCAAAATAAATTTTTACAATGTAATTTTACAAGAACAGGTCACACAGATTTTAGATTATGTTAATACAAATACGTGGTATATTACACCTAAATTACATAATTTTATTTTCGAAAATTAAAAAACAGTATTACAAATATACAATTATACAAATATTTTCTACAAAACTTTTTTATAAAATCCTGTAAAATTCTAAGTCAGTTGTAATTTTGTCACGTAGGACTGTGGCTAAAAATAACATGCTTTCAACGTTGTATATTCACAAAATATTTTTTGTAAATTTACAAACCTTATACTTTTTAAAATGTCTATTTAAAACAGCCATTCTTATTTATTTATTTAAAACGCGCATATATTGTAACACCTTAGATTTTCTCTCGTTTTTCACGCTGATGGATAAAAAATAAAAATAAAAATATTCGCAAATGAGACGGCGTCAAAGCTGGTAAATACCCATCTTTAAAATATGTGCCAAGGTGCTTTTAGATTGGGATTTAAAAAAGAGTATTAAAGGAAGCTCAAGTTTATTTTTAGATGGACATCTTTGTCAGCTGAGACCTACTTATAAAAATTGTCTAAGCACAACGATATTAGGAGTGACGTATTACTAATAAACGATTATATACAGGGTAAGTTGACAATGCCAATATGTCGAAAACAGTTACAAATATTTTCATGTTTTGGTAACGTGGTTAAGTGTGATAAGTAGTGATGGTATTTTTTCATACACTTGACTAATTTTTTGATTTCTTTATTCTATATTACATTCTGGAATATAAATTATTGTTTTAATACCATAGTAATTATTTCCATTAGACACCTTATTTACATTAAGAAAAATAAAAGAACATTACCTTCCCATAATTACCCCAATTCTGACTGCGACACTTTAACAAAATATCCTGCTGACTTGGTTTTAGTTTACTAAATTATTAAAAAAAAAAACAGTTTTGTCACCTTTCCAACACATTCTTTTATACCGTACATCATAAATGAAATTATTTTTACACATCCATTTATTGTTATTTACACTTAATTTTAATAATAATAATATGTACTGTATCCCAAATGTACCCTTACTATTTTTGTATTTTTAAAAAAACCATTAATTTAATTAATTTAATACATGGCAATTAATTTATTATTAAAGGTAAATATATTAAATACACAAAATTATTTCTAAAATAAACAATAATTAAAAATACAATTGCTGTAAATAATTTGCCCTTTTGCGGTTAACTCTATTACTGATGCAGTTTCAACTTCTCATACAGATGTTTATAATGCTGAATTTAAATGAGTCAACCACTCATTTCAATTCAATTCAACGCATGGTTGATTTAATATCCAAAGATCTACCTCGAAGGTTTGTAACAAGATTTTGATGATGATCACTGTTGAGTTGTAAATAAGGTTTTAATGAAACTTGATGAGGAATGCCCAATTATCTTAATTACCTCTTGTTCACTAACACCCGCTTTAGCTAAATTTGACAATGTGCTGCAGCTATGGGAATAATTAATAATTTTTTTATGTTTGACGTCCAGACCAATTTTTTCAGCTAATATTTTTGTCCACTTAAGAATTTCCTTGATTTCTATAGAACATTCTTGTATCAACCTTTGGCGGTATCATTTTTCCAAAATGGATAAGGTGTTAAAAAAAATTATCATTTGAAATATGATTTGGTCTGTAAGACAAAATTTTATAAAATAACCTTACTAGACATATATCAGGGTTTTCTCTGTTTTTTTATTAGCCGTTTGCTACCACAACACTTTTTTGAGCCACCTTGGCATGTTTAAGAAAACACCTTACAGTTTGCTGCTTTACCTCACGCCAAGCCAGTTCGTATGCCACAATATGGAGAAGTTTCTTCATAAGGCCTATCGGAGTATTTTCATTTCATACTTATGCCATATTATCTATTTCACTTCTGGTTAATATTACGGAACTTTCCTTACGCTTTGCCAAATCATATTACAACCTTTTTTGTTTAGAATTGCGAGTTTCACCGGCTTTTGTAAAGGCACAGCCAGTGAAAGGATTAAAAATAACTTTAAACTTTTCAAAATACAAATTTTGTAACATTTTTGCCGTTGAATTCCCTATGTCTTGACAACATACTCCTTATAATCTTTCTCATTTTTCTTTTTCATATTGTAACTTCAATCCATCAGTATGTTTGCTAAATCTTCAATCGGTTGCTTTCTGTCTACATTAAAAATTTCGCTCTTTGCAAAATATGGCAAATTGGTTCCAAATTGATGATTCTCTAAGTTGCAATTGTTACCATGGTAATGTACCTAGTCAAAATTTATCCGATTTCTTTATCCAGTTGCATTTCTGGTCCTTTCTTATTAGCCAATAGCAAACTACGATTTTTGTGATTTCTAATGGGATTATTTATACATGAGTGGAATTGTCAAAATTATAAGTCACCTACCAAGTCAGTATAAACTTAAAATTTAATATATAAATAGGTTTTAGGACACAATTAAAGAAATAATTCTTAAAACTGGATATTTTTACTTATAACCCACTGAAAAAGGGCCGTAATATCGTATATTTAGGGGGTAATTTAGAAGTTTGTAATCTGATAAAACTTAAGTTACCAAGGTCAAAAGTGTCTTGAAAATTAAAATGCAGACATGATTTTATTTTATTAATTGAACTAAAAAAAAGATAAGAGATATTACTAAATACGCTTATGTAAAATAAGGGCCCAGTTTCTCTCCCAAAATCTTGGCCTCTTAAATTACTGAGGTCTAAAATTAGACCAAGTTCTTTGTTGACTTGGCAAGTTTTTTACTGATCTGTTTGTATTAATGAATAGTAATTGTCTAGAAAGTTGTTGCAACGAAGGTTTTTTAAAACGCTGATCACAAATTTGATAAACATTTTTGGCAAAACGTTTCGTTTTCGAGATATCCATCGTCAAACTTGAAAATTAAACTTACCTCATATACAATATATATTCCCCCTTCTTTTTGTACACAACTCTTGATTTTTAAACTAAAGTGGCACATAATATTTTGTATGCACCACTTGTTTTTATATTTATTTTACACCCTTTTTCCATTAAATTGCGAAGTTTTATTTTCGCAGCCATGTTTGTGGGAGGAATTTTTCACCCAGTATATACATGGTTGCGGCATTTGGAAGTAAATGTTTGCAATTAAATGAAAAAAAGGTATAAAATAAATATAAAAACTAGTTTTTAAAAGGTGTTTGTTAAATATTGTAAGCTAATTTAGTGTAAAAATCAAGACTTTTGTACAAAAAGAAAGGAGAATAGTGTAAATAAGGTTAGTTTGATTTTCAAGTTTGATGATAAATACTTTAAAAAAGAAACGTACACCAAATTTGGTCAGAATTGGAGCAAGTTCCTAGACAATTACCATTTATTAAAACAGACAAGTCAGTAAACAACTTGCCAAGTCAAAAAGGATTTTGACAGTAATTTAAGAGGCTCAGATTTTTGGATGGAAAGTTAGCCTTTGTTTTTCATGAGTGTATTTGTAAGACCTCTTTCATTTTTAAGAGTTAAATGAATGGAATAGAATCCTGTCTGCATTTTAAATTTTAAGAGAATTTAGACCTTGGTAACTCAGTTTAATCAGATTCCAATATTTTAAAATACACATTATATATACGATATTTCGGTCCTGTTTCAAAGCGTTATAAGTAAAAATGTGCTCTTTTTAGAATTTTTTCAAGTTTTTACTCCCTTGGTAGGTGACCCATAATTCTGATGAGACAATTCGTCAGTCAGTTAGTAGTAAAATGAGCGATTTTTAAGATTGAATATCTTAGAAACCACTTGACATATATGTCCTAATATATAAATGCCGGTAATAAGAAAACTTATGTAAATTTACATACCAAATCTCATACCCTTATGTGAAACGAGACCGTAGTTATAATAAGGGAAAATATAGGCTAAAACATTTCCTATGCATCGTACGCCTTAATATTTCTAAAATTTAAAAAAATGCGGCAGATAATAAGAAAAAAAACTTAATAATATAGATTTCTTTTGGTTGTTAATTGAACACAATCCCAAGTCTTTAAATTGTTGCGCTTTTCATTTAATTTATTTATGTTTACAAATAAATTAATTGCCATATTTAAAATAAATAGTGCTTTTAAAAATACTAAAACAGTTAGGGTGCATTTGGCATAATTTTAATAAATAGTTTAAATAATATTTATTAATATTATTAAGTGTAATTAATAATGAATAGATATGTGAAAACAAATTGATTTATGATGTTAAGTCTAATCGATGCTTAATATAATTTCCAAACCGTTTTAAACATGTGTTAGGAAGCAGACAATGCTGCCATTTTTTAAATTATTTAGTAAATTAAAATCAAGTCATCAAGATATTCTGATAATGCCTTACAGTCTAAATTTGGGATAATCATGTTAAGGTGATTCTTTAAGTTTTTTTTTTTAATTTTAATAAAGTGTGTGAGAGAAATTATTATTATGATAGTAAAATAATACTTTTCATTGCTTCATATAATATAAACCCTGTATATAATCGTTTACTAATAATACTGCTCCCTTATTGTCGTTGCGCTTAGACAATTTTTCTAAGTAGGTCTCAGCTGACAGAAATGACTATCTTGAAATAAACTTGAGCTACCTTTAATACTCTTTTCTAAATCCAAATCTAAAAGCACTTTAGCACATATTTTAAAGATAGGTATTTACCAGCTTTGACGCCGCCTTGTTTGCGGATAACTTTATTTTTATTTTTTATCGTTTTCCATCAGCGTGAAAATCGAAAGAAAATATAGAATATTACAATATGCGTATTTTTAATAAATAAATAAGAATGGCTGTTTTAAATGAATATTTAAAATAGTATAAAAGTTGTAAATTCACAAAAATATTTTGTGAATTTGCAATGTTGAAAGTGGATTTTTTTTAGCCACAGTTCGACGTGACAATATTATAATTGACTTAGAAATTTAAAAAATATTATAAAAAAATTGCAGAAAATATCTGTAAATTTACAAAACTAATATGTAAAATTACACAAAACATGTAAATACTGTTTTTAGTATTTAAAAGTAAAATTACCAAAGTTATGTGTAATATAATACGTATTTGTATAAATATAATGGAAAATTTGTATTAATTCAGAAGAAATTCGCGCATGAGTACCGAAAACTATTTCACTCACAACCTGGTGCCATATTGTTTTAACCAAAATTATTTAAACCGAAATTGTTTAAACAATTGCGAAGAGTTGTTATTTTTTAAAAAGACATTTTTTTAAATGTTTTATTAAAATACCAATAAAAAAGGTCATATGGCCTTTTACTTTAAAGTTAATATTTTTGGAGATATAAATTTTTAAATGTTCAAAAATTCTCAAATTTGGGTACTCTTGATCCATGAAAAATATATAAAAAAAAGAATAAAATATAAAAAAAATATTTATTTTTATTCGTTATACAATAATTTATAATATCTCTAATTGAGATCTAAAAAAATCATTGTTTATTTTTTATTTGTTTATTACGCGCGCTCACAAGTCCCTTACCTTTAAGTATCGCCTTTTCTTTGACTCTTATTGATCTTTTATCTTAAGAACTATTTAGTTTATCAAAATTGTTAAACACAGCAATGTTATGAATAATTAAGTTATCTACAATTTTTTATTTTTTTCCAGAAATCAATTTTTCAAAAGTTTTATTTTACTTGTAAGCGTAATAAACAATCCAAAAACAGGTATAAACAATGCAAGTTTTTCAAATCTCAATTAAGGATATTTTAACTATTGTATGAAAAATATTTTTTCGTTTATTCTTTTTTTAATATATTTTTCATGGGTCAAAAGTACCCAAATTTAAGATTTTTGGAACCTTTAAAAATTCATATCTACAAAAAATATTGACTTTATTCATAGGACCTTTTATTGTATTTTAATAAATAATATATAAGAAATTATCCGTTTGGGAAATAATATTTTTTTACAATTTCGGTTTAAACATGCATTTATATTATTAGTAGGGCAATTAAAAGAGGATCTTAAAAAAATGAGGTGGAATAGTTATCAGTACCCGATTGCTTCTAGACTATATGACTTTTACTTGTAGAATCACATTGTTAAAATTTATTTTGCTATAACCGAGTGCTTTATCGCTAGTGAAAACAGAAAATTTTATGTTAATTTTACAGTGACTAAATATTTGCTCCCACTGATTTTTAAAACGTTTTATAAGGTTTTTTCAATATAAATTAAAATGCCTGTGGTTTGGTTTGCGAACTTCTTATTAATACAGACAGGTCAGTAAAAAAACTTGGTCTAATTTTAGATTTTAGTAATTTACCAAGACAAGATTTTTGGATAGAAACTTGGCCCTTATTGAACATAAGTATTTTTGGTATGATAGTAACCAAGACGAAAAATAAAAATTTAGGTAAACAAAATCCAACACATATAATTTATCTCTATTTAAAATAAATCTTTATTTCAAGATTTTTGCTTAAAAAATAATTTGCATTAATGCTTTGAATCTTAAATATTTTTTTGTTTTATATTACGCAAACGACATAAAAAAAATAAAACCAAAGGGTTATGTATAACTTAATATGCACTTTTAAAACACTTTCAAGAAAACTTGGGATCCGATTTGCAAAAATGTCTTTAACGTTATTTTTAAATTTGAGATATTTTGTAAAAATATATACCATCAATTTAACCTAAAGCAATGAATTAAAAGCATAAATCAAATGGAAAACACCAGAAAAAAAGATTTGAGTTTGGGTTTAATTAATAACCCGAAGAAATCTATATTATTTAGTAAGAAAACATTATCTGCCGCATTTTTCTTATTTCAGAGATATAATAAATAACACGAAAAATAAATATTTGGCTAATTAGAATCCAATACATATCATTTATCTTTACTTCAAAATAAATCCTTCTTCCAAGATTTCTACTTCAAAAACAATCAATCATTTGAGATAAGAATTTTTTCTCAGGTGATTATCCCTATATCGAACCTCGTTAAAATCTGTTTTAAAACATCTTTTTAAGGTTTTCCTTTATCCACTCTAGATAAAAGCTTTTGAATAAAAATTTTACATTATTGTTGTTCGAAATACGAGGTAAATAATTTTACGTAGTTGAAAATTTTATTGGTATTTTAAGAAACGTTAGACCATTATCCATTACTTTTTACGAAATATATAATATGAAAGAGATTTTTTAAATCCTTTACGCTGTTACAGCGGTATGTTATAATTAATCGTTAATGTTGGGATCTGTAAGTGTAACTAGCGACCACATACGTACTTAAAGGGTACTTAGGAAATGCACTAAGAGATAAAACTTAAAATGTATACCTTTAGGATATTAATTCCTTAAAATTAGCCTATATTGTAGTTAAGAAATATTCCGTGCGTCGGCGTCGTAGCCTAAGAAATAATGCATCTAGTTTACTTCTTTTTACCGCCAGACGTTCGGATTTAGGTCTCGTTTGTGGTTAGGTTTTAAAATTTTCTAATATTTACTTTTTTAAAATACAAATTTTAATTTAAATAAAAATAATTTTATTTAACCTACTTCAAAACATGGATTTTAATTTTTATATGGACTTTTACAGCGAGTCTATGCCTGGAGCTTTTGCGACTTGTTAAATTACAGTATTCCTGCTTTAACTGCTCTATAAGTAATTTGTGTTGCATGTCCCATATTTTTAAGTCACTTCTAAGGGTTGTTTGACCATGTGCTTTTTTCTTATTAAACTTGCACCGAGATTTAGAATTTTAGGACAACTGCCCGATATTGGTTTTTTAGTAAAATCATTATTTTGATTAGGTAAGCCATAACTCATTGGGTTTATTATACTTTTGTGGGACAAAGAAGAATTTTTTTAATCTTTAATAAAGAACCATACAAAAACTATAAATTACTATAATCAGGTAGAATCTGATTTTTTTCATCGACTTTGTTTGCCAAAAAAAAGACCATATACTTGGGTTTTATGTCGTTTTTGTTTGATATGACGACAAAACTGTTCAAAAAAGAACATTATCTTAAAATATATAATATATATATATATATATATTATATATATATATATATATATATATATATATATATATATATATATATATATATATATTAATATATATATATATATATATATATATATATATATATATATATATATATATATATATATATATAATATATATATATATATATATATATATATATATATATATATATATATATATATATATATATATATATATATATATATATATATATATATATATATTATATATATATATATATATAGGTAGTATAATAATAAAACAAAAAATATAAATATACCATGGCTACTTCATCCAAAATTAACAAAGCTAACATAGCTAAGGCACGTTCGACTAAAAGTTAAAAAACTTAATATTTTGACGCAAAAGTGTCAAAAAATGACATGTGAGGCGTCATTGTATTTAGAATGATATATTCTATTAGAATAAAAGGACACAAACCGGAAGTGATACAAAACAATTGCATATGTTAAACAATGCATATTTATCTACAAATTTTAACAATTTTTTTAACCTTAAAAAATAAATAATATTTCATACCGAAAATAATAAACCAAACTGATCAAGGAAATATACAGGATGATTCATAAGGAAATGTCAATACTTCAAGTACGTATTCAGGATCCAAAAATAAACATAAAAGTCCATACAAATATGAGTCCGCAAGGCCTTCGTTTCCGAAATAAAGGGTGTTAAAGTTTTTTTGGAAAAAAAAATTGAAAATTATATATCCTAGCTTATGTTTTGCTGAACAGAATTAAAAAAAAATAATTTTATTGAAAATAAAAATACATATTGTTTTATTATACATTTTGTTTTATTTTTTTTTTTTATTTTGCTATAATAAAATCAGATGCGTCGTTATTTTTTAAATCCAAATATCTCGAAAACGGTTGCTCATATCAACCTTTAACAGGTTTACCTTTTTGACGTAAAAAATACAAAACAATTATTAAATTAACTTAAAAATCTAATATAGGGTCGTACGTTGTGATTGTTCAAGATGAAAAGACGTGTAGGTGGCGCCCCCTACAAGTAAGAGCCGTAATAGGATTAGATTCGAATCCGTCAAACCAAAAAAACCCCGGATACCAATTTTTACTCCAACATTTACATTATCATAGATTTTATTTAAAAAATAGAAGAATTAACTAAATTCTTTAACACTCTGTATTTCGAAAACGAAGGCCTTGCGGACCCATATTTGTATAGACTTTTACCTTATTTTTGGACCCTGACTACGTACCTGAAGTATTGACATTTCCTCATGATTCACCCTGTATATTTATTTAATAAAATTTTAAATAAAATTACTTGCGGCTATAGTTTAATAGGTAACCTTGCAAATCCGTATAAGTATATTTATAATTTACTTAAAAAAACTGTATTTTAATTATAAAACAGATAAACGTAGAAATTAAGCGGTAGGATCTCGGACTACAGGTAATAAAAAAAACTTGACAAAGGACAATTTATAATAAAATTATTGAATAATTAGAAAAACAACCCCCTTGCACAACTTGTGACGCTGTATGTGTATAGAATTGGTGCGTTATTCATTTCGGTTAACGATATATTGATACTAGTGTTTGATAAAATATAAAAATAAATTATATAATAGTGTGTAGCATTTTAAATAAAAACATTTTTATTTTTTTTGCGTTATGACATTAGTTGTAATAGTTTGTTTTAATTGGGTTACTCGCCTTTCTACTTTTTGGAAAATGGGACCCTCTTGGTCCGGGTCCCGGGGTATACGGGCTGACTCTGTCCAGCCCTATTGACCCTTAGAACTTGCAGATCGCCTGCAACAAAAAAGAAGAAAACCCCCCAAAAAACCCCAAAAAAATACAAATATTAGTCTACGTTTCGGTGGCAAGTAGGCCCCGTTGTCAAGACAGAAACTAAAAAAAAATTAGACTAAATTTTAAGAAATTTTTGGTTTAAAAACTTAGGAAATTCTGATAGCTGCTTAGCTTTTTAATGACGTTTTGTCATAAGTGACACATCAATATCTAATAATTTAAATAATACATGGTTACCTATGCTTGATGCTGAAGTAAATTCAGGTAATCTTAAAATCAATTAACACACCATACCACCCACCTTTCTGGTCTTTTTAAATACTATACATACACCAGTCCAATAACCTAGTGTCACTTATGACAAAACGTCATTTAAAGGTAGGCAGCTATCAGAATTTCTTAAGTTTTTAAACCAAAAATTTCTTCAAATTTAGTTTAATTTTTTTAGTTTCTGTCTTGACAACGGTGGCCGACTTGCCACCGAAACGTAGATAATATTTGTAATTTTTTTGGAGGGTTTTCTTCTTTTTTGTTGCAGGCGATCTGCAAGTTCATAGGGGTCAATAGGGCTGGACAGGGTCAGCCCGTATACCCCGGGACCCGGACCAAGAGGGTCCCATTTTTGAAAAAGTAAAAAGGCGAGTAACCCAAATAAAACAAACTAAAACATGAATCCGCCACAAAACTATAGAACATATTTACAATTAGTTGTAATAGTTTGATTTCGTCATTAGCAATGTATTTCTTTTTTTAAATGTTGAGGCTAATATTAAAAGTTATGCACCCCCCTGCATCAGTTTTATTTCAATCGTAATGAAATACCGGGGCTTACTTAGCTCTTTTTATTAATCTTTTTTTTTGCTTCAAACAAAAAGGTCTTGCAAATCGTTCTTTTCCTTGGTACAACCTCGTGACTAGTGGCTTTTTATGGGTTTTTGCTTGGTGACTTCTTGCTACATTTTGATGGGTCCACCTACAATGACAATATCCACATTTTTGTATCGAGATGCTTATCGACTAACTAAAATTTCTTTTGATATTGTCACTTTAATATCTCACAAATTTTGCATGGAATGTATGGTTAAGAGCCCTGTTTACCCGGTTAAAATTTAAAGTTCTTTACTTTTTGGCAGTTTCTGCTATTCTCGACTATTGACATTCTGGGTATTTGTTTGTTTCGATAGCAATTGTTGTCTGTTTGATTGGGGGCTTCTTTTTATTGGTTTTTCGTACAATTTTAGTTAGTTTCAAAGGGGTTTTTTGTCGAAATGGTTAAAATTTGGATATCTTTTGCTGTTGCAGGTATTAAACCTACCTTTTATTGTTTATTTAGGCTCAGTAATTATTGTTTTTAAGTTGTTTATTAGTAGAGAAATTTTCTAGTCTTCTTTTTTTTTAATTTGGGCCCTTTCTACTTGGGACTGTAAACATGCATGGTCGGCTTACCGAAAAAGGTCATTTTATGCATTGCCTCCAGGGGTATATACTCTAAGAGTCTTAATTCAGGGTTGTTCTTAAAAACGGCAGAAGTGAAGTATTATTAAGAAATAGTGCCGAAATTTGCGAAGATGCTGAATATTCAGGATTCGCATTGACCCAGTGGCTGTTCTAAAATCATCAAGGCCGCCCCTAACCTTGAAGCCTCTCTTACTGGACTACTTAGTCCTCTACTTATTTCTCTTTCACTCACTCGTGGACTCACTTGTCCACTCTACTCTACTCACTAACTCGTCGACTCACTTATTCTGCAGCTCCCTTACTCTGCAGCTCACTCTATCAATACATCAGGATCAATACCACAGAAATATTATCTTTAGGCTAACAACCTAACTAATAATAACTAATGCTATTTTTCTTCGTAATTATTATTTTTGTGTCAATAGATGTGATTTGATTTAAAATTTTAATTGGTTTTATTTGGCTCACCACCTGTTGTTTTTTGTTTTGTAATTCTGATCAAAATTTGATTTTAAAAATTATTAAATGTTAACTTTTTTGTTGTGAACTGGTGTGTAATTGCCCAAGCAAGATCCTGAAACATCTAGAGGACTTTCAGTTTGTAGTCCGTAAGAAAACTGGTGGCGCCATACTCACTATTCCTTACCCTGAGCTGCGGGTAGATTTCCAAGCACACCTACAGCCTGCTTTGGCATGAAGCGTACCTGGGCACAAGTTCATTAAATCTATTGTTGTAATCTAACCGGAACAATTGGTGTGACTCATCATAGTCGCACTAATTTTAATTTAACACTAGTTCAAAGGAAGTGCGTGACATAGTTAAGCGGAGGTAAGATATGTTAAAAAAACGAAATTACTGTATCTTTTTATCACTTACGTGTTGGCTTTCAATGTATTTTTCTAAATTTAATTTTATTTATAGCTCAGATGGCGTGAATATACTTAATAACAATTATCGGTGATATGAGAATTTATTATCGTTTTGTTTCATGGTACTATATATCACGACATTAAATTCTTTTTAACGGGTGCGTTTTGATAACAAAAGTATGGCATGTTAACTGTTAATTAAGGACTTATTTTTAAAGTGCATAATTTTTGCTGCTTTAATTTTGTTTTAGTGGTTAATTAAGAATACTGCAAAAAGTAATAAAAATTGATGCTATTAGCCGTTACTATGTGGTAATTAATCATCGTGAAGAACACTGATAAATAAAACTACTATGAAAAAATTTTGTTTGAAAATGACTCTGTGAGTTGAAACTGCAGTAACAATAATTGTGAATATATTTTAGTGGTAAAAAAAACATAGTAGCAAAAAGTAATACTTTGTAAAATAAATTAAAGATTGTACAGAAACTATTACAAAAGGAAAGGGTAAATAATTACCATACTTAAAATTATCTTACTTTTTTTTTATTGATAGTTTATTTCTAAGTGTTACCAACGTATACAAAATAATTCAATAATAGCCGTCAATATTTCAAATTTTTTTATTATTAAACAATTATAGTATTAGTCAAGGCAATGAAGCACTTAAAAGGCCAAAAGTTCGGAATTTTTTGTACCAAGACGGATCGGACTGTTTTTTTTGCATTCGCTTTCAAAATCTTTTTGTAAAAATGTCCCTACTTTGTGACTTATACAAACCGCAAATTGCATTTCTGCAGCCAAAAGTGCATCCGAAAAATGCATTTTCGGGGGGTTTCAAATCGCTGATTCCGATTATAATGTTCAAATTGACCCACAGCCTACCTGCAGCCTAGGAACGCCGATGAACGTCATCTCTGTGGGACTTTCCCAGAATTACCCAACCCTGTGTTCACACGTTGTCGTTGTGGTTGGGCCCAGTAGGATCTTTTGGAACATGCGCTAGAGTTGCTGGTTATCGGCAACTCTTTTGGCTAGCGTATGGAACGGGATCCGAAGCTAAGATGAACACAAGGCTTAACTCAAGGTGTTAGCATACCGTGCTGATGAGTGAATGACATCTGTGCCTTAAACAGGTGTCTCCAACGGTGCCTCTGAGATACAGGGCGACCTCTCAGAGTATCTAGCCTTACTGCGGTAATGCGGGGCTCTGCCGTGGTGGACTATTACTTCCCTAGCTCCAAACAGAAAGGAATAGGAAAAAAGTGACAAAGGTGCGCTGACCGAAACGGATAAATCCGTTTCGAGAGGTGCCACTCAAGGTCACAAGCAGACAAAGGTGCGCCGACCGAAACGGGTGAATCCGTTTCGTAAGGTGCCCCTGAAGTAACCGGCCCCTGTTTGACGGGGAAGGGCTAATCCATCCCGAACAAACAGGTGCTTAGGAAGGGTTCCCTGAATCCAAACAGAAGGCGACAGAACCGCCTTTATAGGAAAAAGAGTTCCCTGGCTTTAACCAGAAAGCGGATAGGACCGTTTTCATAGGGTAAGGCCGGAGATGCGGCCTCAGAAAGAACATCTGGTACCTGTAACAAGGAGAGGAGGGCATAACGGATCTAACCGTCTGCTCGTCATACTCATACGGAGACAGGGACACCATAACACATCAGAACACATTGTGCTCGTGTCCGGTAGCGACACGAGTAAGAACTCTCACCCAATCTGGTATCGGATTCATTAGAAGTCCGATCCTATTAGGAGAAATATAAAAAGGTGTAAGCCACAATAGACCGAGCGGTCGCAGTGGAGGGCGTAAAAAGACCACTCACTTTAAACCTACCTACCTATCCAGAATTCACACAAGGAAAGAGAGAAACTCAACGCCCGGGGGTTTTTCGGGTCGCTGAATTTAAATATGGCATCGGCGAACACTCCCCGGACACCTGGTGCACCGGAACCTGGACGCGGACCTCATGTCCGAGGGTTTTCATCACACAATCGAAAAAAAACGAACCGAAAAACATTATGAGGGTTTTTTGGGGCTCTTAATGCAAATTTCACGTTGAAACGACCTCCTGAACACCTGGTGGACCGGAACCTGGACGCGGACCTCATCTCCGAGGGTTTTCCCCACACAATCGAAATAGACGAACCGAAAATCGTTAAAATAAGGATAAATTTTAAACTAAAATTTGATTTTGACAAATAAACTGTTTTAAAATAAAAAATTACAACTTTAAAATGACGATTTTAAATTTTTATTTTAAAATTTTTCAACATTGTGGTGGTCATTCGGATTCAGCGCCCCAAAAAAAACCCATAACGATTTTCGGTTCGTCCTTTTCAATTGTCTGAGAAAAACCCTCAAAAATCATGTCCTCGTCCAGGTTTCGGTGCACCAGGTGTCCGGAGAGTGTTCGTTGATGCCATATTTGAATTCAGCGATCCAAAAAACTCGGGCGTCGAGTTTCTCTCCTTCCCCGAGTAAATTTTGGGAGAGTCCCACGGAGATGACGTTCATCGGCGTTTCTGAGCTCCAGGTCGGCCATGAGTCAATTTGAAAATCATAATCGTGACCAGCGACTTCGAAGACCCCCGAGAACCCAATTTGGGCCAGTTGTCACTTTTATTTACAAGTCTTTTACGAGCCGTCTTAAAAAATGTATTTTTTAAAGGCATTTTTGGCTGCAGCAATGCAATTTGCAGTTTGTATAAGTCATAAAGCGATTTTTTAGGTGCTTCATTGCCCCGACTATATAGGCAACTAAATATACACAATACAAGCGTTTGATAGCTAATAATAGCGTTATTTACACGGGGGTAGACCAAATTTTTAGTTCGAGGTCTAGCGTACTTTTGTTAAGTCTAAACACATGGGTATTAAAATTTGCTACTTAAATTTGAACCATCTCAACTAAGGTAGATCAAATATAATTTTCTTCGGTGTAAACTCGTCGGTCCTTTTTTCGGTGGACTAAAGTGACAGCTTTGATCTTTGATAGTTCGTTTTGCAAGAAAAACGGCAAATTGCAGTCATCCTACAAAATATTCTTGTTGTTTTTAGGATTTTTAAAGTTCTGTAAGTATTTTTCTGCCACTTTTTTTCCACTATTCCTATACCTAAATTTAAGTGAAAAAAAGTAACGGGCAAAATGTAAATAATAATATTTCGATGAAAAAATTAATTTGAAACAAGTTTTGCGTTAAACCTATATATAAAAATTGCATAGAATATGAGTTAAAATTAAAAACTTAAGGTTGGACAAATTCACCCCTATCTTAAAAATACAGCCCTCTAAATGGTAGCATTCCCCGTTTTTTTTTTAATTTTGGGGTCAACTGAACGTATAAAACAATTAAACTCCTTTAACCTTGTAGTTCCTTTTACCCTTCTTTTTTTAACATAGTTAAAACCTATACTAAAAGAATGTGAAAACCGTATGAATATGAAATAATCAAATTTGATATCACAATTAAATTAAACAGGATCCTAATTCTGACTGATTGTGTGAAACACGGACGTACGTTAATAAAATTTCTTAAGACATCAAAGTTTGATAAAAAACAACGTAAAAGAAAAGGTGACATTAATATAAGACCAAATTGGGTATGAAAATTTGGTAAATGATGTTTTAATTTTATAATATTGTTGGCCTAAAGTTTAGCTTGAGATTAAGATATTGAGATGCGGTTTTCGCGAGCTTGTTTAGGCATCATTTACCTACTTTTTTAGCAAAAAAAAAACATAACGATGCATATAATTTTATTGAGAAAAATAACCATTTGTGTCGGAATGTCGAAAAAAGCCCTCTAGCGGCGACATGTAAAACTAAAAAAGCTTTAAATATTGTAACATTTATAGCCCAAAAATAGCTCTTTTTAACTAGCCCAAGTTTGTTAGCATAAGCTCAGCCATTTCGAAGATACAGGGTGTTTTTTACGAAAACGTTTAAATACCCCCACTACTTTATTTTTAGGAATCTAGAAAAAATTGTTAAACAAAAAAGATTCAGATTATTTTTGTCTTTAAAGATCAAATATTTTTTTGTTAGCTAATAGCGGAATTTACAGAAACATTACTTTATTAGATTCAAGATTGCAGTTACGCCCCCTAGCGGTCATTTTAGAAACTTGAAAATATTTTTCAAGTTTTCCTCTTGGCCGTTTTAGTGATAGTTTTTTTTTGTCGCAAACCTTTACGATGGATAGGTTTCCAGATACAGTACCTCGCATTTTTAGTTGGCCACCCTACATGAGCATGTGACTTAATTACATTTTGGTTTAAAAAAAAAATTGACAGGTGTCATTTTTGACAAATGTAATTATAATAGTTGTTATGTGCGACAAATGTTAATGTCAAAAGTTTTTGTATACAGGGTGTTTCAGAATGTTGTGAGAAAAATTTAGGGACAGATTCTACATCTAAAAATATAAAAAAAAGTTCATATAAACATGAGTCCGGAAATGCTTTGTTTTTATGATACGGGGTGTTTAAAGTTTTTTACCTTTCATAGTTTATTTCACATTTCTTGAAAACCCGTGGAGATATTGAGATAAGTTTTGCTACACGCAAATGTATCGTTATAGGTTACATTTACATGTACAAAATTATTCTCTAAGGGACTTACATCAGTGGTGTTCGTGCCGGTAAGTTCTTATTTTAAGCAAAGAAAACTGTAAGCCACTGGTTTTCGAAAAAATAGTATTGCTTTCTTAAAGTCACTTTTATTCTGCTTAAAAAGTACCTCCTGGACTTTGTTGTCCTGACTCACCGTTTTCGAAATAAAAATTAATTTATTAATTCGTATAATAAACTGTTTTCGCCAGAGACCTCAAATATTTAAAAGGGTCAGAAGAAATATTTGAATGCGATTTACAGCATGCATTAAAGCAGGGAAGCCATTTTCAGCATTTGATCTAAAGTTAAAATGAAATACATTGTTTCCGAACAATTAGTACAAATAAAATATTAAAATTATAAATAATTCGGAAAACAGCTACGTGTACTTTAATTTTTATTTCGAAAACGGTGAGTCAGAACAAAAAAGTCCAAGGGGTACTTTTTAAGCATAATTAAACTGGCTTTAAGAGAGCAATACCAATTTTTGCAAAAACTGGTGGCGTACAGTTTTTTCGCTAAAAATAAGGACTAACCGGCACGTACGCCACTGATGTAAGTGCCTTAGAAAACAATTTTATACATGTAAATGTGACCTATATTTATACATGTGCGTATACAAAACCCTATCTTAATATATTCACGAGTTTTCGAGAAATGTGAAATAAACTATAAAAGACAAAAAACTTTAAACACCCCGTATCATAAAAAGGAAGCATTTTCGGACCCATGTTTATATGAACTTTTTTTATATTTTTAGATGTACAATCTGCCCCTAAATTTTACTCACAACATTCTGGAACACCCTGTATATCACGGCAGTGTTTCTTTACCGACTTTATAAAATATTTGTTTGTTTTAACACTTCTTACATTAAGAGCAAAGTACTATATTTTTCAAAACACATTTTTGGACTAATGTTGATAAACGTATTTAAAAATAAATATGTCTTTTTGTAAATAATCTGAAATTCTAACACAGAATAAATGTTACGCTATTTTAAAAGTTAATTGTTAAATGCTAGCATTGTTTTTAAACTATTATCCTTATTTAAACTGCAGACAAGGAAGTTCTTTTGTATGCGTATTTTTTTTAAATGGTAGTGTATACAAATTTAATTTATTAAACAATTATTTTGATTTGGTATTCTGGTTGCAACTGAATCTAAAAGTCTTCAATAAAAGACTGAAACTTTGTTATTTTTATTTTTTTACATTTCTCAAACATTATCTATTGTCTACTAATAAAAGTTTTGTTACTTTGTTAGCATAGGTAATATATTTTAGAATAATTGGACCATGACTATAACTAATAAACCCAACATTTTGCTAAATTAAAAAATTAATAGTTGTTTGTTTAATTTAATTTCATAACTAACTTAAAATCATGATTCTATAACAAGTAATTACATCTAAAATGTTGGTTAATACATCACAAGGCAAAATATATGACATTTATTTATAAAGGCATAATTTTATACATTTTAAATGACTTTTATTTAAAAAAAATGATACTAATTAAACAAAAGTGTTTTTTATATGAATGTTAGTTTTAACGATCTAAAACCAACAGTAATAACTATTTATACCCTCAGATATCTAAATAATGTTCTTAGACAACTATTTAAGAAGTAGTAGATTTGTAAAGACTTTAGTATTTTGCTACACGCACTAGTTGAATATCTTAATATAAATAAACTTTTAGAATAATCGGCTTATAATTATTACACCTAATTAAAATCAATGACTGTCAGGTAATTTCAATCTACCTTTTCAATAAAATAAAGTTAATCGGATAATATTTGGCAGCGTTCCATTATCCAACAGTAAAATTACTTTTCAGCAAAACAACGCTAGGAAAAGTAATAAACGAACATTTCGCAGAAATTTTTTTCTGTACAGGAAATTAATTTGAACAATAATATTGAAATGTAGATTGTTTTATTAAGCAGTCACTTTTATATATACCCACTGACTGAAACAATATTCAGAATTATAAAAGTAGGTAAATACTCAGAAAATAGTGTTTATTTTAACGTTAAATTATTATACAGCGGAGTATATCATTTCATTTAGCAATAATAGCTTAAATATTTGTTACGCTTAAGGTACTATTACCTATTAGAAGCTCAAAAAAATACACATTTTCAATATATTTTTTTCTACACTTACACAAGAATTGACCAGAAAATTTGGAAAATTACAAAAAATGGCGTGCGTTCAAAAAAAAAGTTCAAAAATCTACCTTTTTTTCCGATATTGTTTTAATGCTTATTTTTTATTATTTTTTTATTAAATTGTGATTGATTTTTGTAAAGAAAGCTTAAACAAACAAAATGCTTTAAGATTAATTTCAATCAAGTAAGTAAATTCGCAGATTAACTCTCCGCCAGTTGAAAAAAAGTGATTTCGAGAAAAACGCGTTAGTCGAGCGAGCGGCAACTGCGAAGAACACCTACGGCGGCGGCGAGCCGAGAGCGCGTTCTCACTAAAGTTGATGTATCTCGTTTTTGGTTTCGAATTTTCGTATAATATTTTAGGAAGTTATTTTTAGAGACTAATTATTAAAATCAAATTGGACCGCTGAAGAAAGTTGTTCGGGAAGATCAAATCCAATCATACCTGGATGGTTGCCCCGCAGCGGACATAATCCCTGTAAATTGTTAGATGGGTAATTTGGAACTATGCATTTTAACGGCAAATAATTGAATCACACGGTACTGGCACTTTGGCCACCAAATACTAGTCGTTAACGAAGACTTCTTCAAGTGGATGGTCAAAAAGGCATTTTGTTTTAAAATTTTTTTTTTTTTTTTTTTTTTTTTTTTTTTTTTTTTTTTTTTTTTTTTTTTTTTTTTTTTTTTAAAAAAAAAAAAAAAAAAAAAAAAAAAAAAAAAAAAAAAAAAAAAAAAAAAAAAAAAAAAAAAAAAGACTTATTTTAAAATCAAATTGGACCCGCCTTGGAAGAAGTTGTTCGGGAAGATCAAATGATCTGGTACCCAATGGATGGTTGCCCCGACCATAATGCCCGTATGGTTAGAGAGTATCTGGAAAATGCTTTTAACGGCAATATTATTGGTCCACGGTACTGGATACTTTGGCCAGCCAGGTCACCTGTTCTGTCACCGAATGACTTCTTTCTGTGGGGTCACTTAAAAGGTGTCATTTATATATGCCGTTAGAATGTAATAAAACTTTGCAAAATTAGTAAAGTATTAATTGTTAGAGTTTAGTTCTCTTTTTTTTTCGGATCTATTTTCAATCTTCTGAGTTAAACATTTACAATTATTTATTGCGATGGCTTTGGACTCGAATTTACTGACAATACGTTTAATGGTTGAAATGGACCAGATAGGCTTGATGGAAAATAAATTAAAAACATTTTAGATAATGCTATGGGTTTAATTAAATTCTAGTATAATAAAATTGATTTTTTAATGATCGGTAGTAATAATTGTTATTAGTTAAACTTAATTGTTACATTAAATAAAAGGTTTGATAAAAAAATAATGTTAACGTCTTTTACTTTGAATGTAAAGGTTGTGAGACTAATGAAACGAAAAAAAAAAAACATTCCTTGTATTCGGCTGTAAGTCAGATTTGACAAAGCCCTAAAACAAATTGTTTGCTGCTGGCTGATGTTTGTTTGGTTTTACCTGAACCGAAAATTTGGTAATTTTGCAATTAAAAAAAACTAATGAATAATTAAATATTTGCTTATTAATTTTTTTAAACTTGGCATGAGGGTTTGTTGGATTGGTCTCTTTAAAAAGTTATTTTACATTTTTTCTTTAAAATGTACAGGGGAGCCATAATTAACCCCCTTAAAATTTACATGGGATTTCCTATGATCCGCTCGGCGACGCATCACCCGGTATACACGTACGTTTGCACACACTAATATATATTGCACAAATCAATTTATTTTTAAAAAAGCAGTTTTATATGTTTAGGGCACTTGAAAGGAAAAAAAATCAAAATAAGTTTGCTGTCACAATACTTCTCAATATGAAATACAATCTATTAGCTACTTAGTATTTAAAATATTACTTAATGTGATAAATATATTAAAAAATGTTCAGAAAAGCTGACCTCATTATCATTTTTATTTTGTTTTTCTACTTATAATAACAAAAGTAATTAATTTTTTGAGCTCAATTTTTAAACGATTACTATGTAACGGTAAAAACCCAACGTTTAATTATAAGTTAAACTGAGGTTTATAAATTATTAACTGTCCACCATGAAAAGTACATATTGCAAACATTACAATGGTAATTTTGGAAACAAAACGATTATGTGTTCTTTTAATTCCTTAGTTTAAAACATATACTCACTTATCCAAAATACGTATTACTAGGCCAGTAACATTAAGGCGATTTAGACCCCAACCTCAAACTAATTTGGGACAAGCAGATTTTCTCAGGATCTTCTCTATGTACCATGGACTTTATATAGAAAAAAATCCCCATAAATTCCAAGAGGGGAACTGGTCCATTCTGGGTCAAAATACAAAAATATTGGATTTTCTTTAATTAAACTCAAATACCTTAAAATAGCTTGGAATAAAAAAAATATATAGACCAGAATTATCTGGGATACAACATGCTACAAATCCGTTTTTAAAATACCAAAATCTGATTAAAACAAAAAAGTTATGATCATATAAGTAAAGGCTAACCTTTAATAAAAACATAATTTTTTAGGATAAAAACGTACAAAAATAGAAAATTTAATTTATTCTTTGTCCCAAAACCTAAAGTAGCTCAATGTGTGATATATGGAGACAACTATTACAGTTAAATGTAAACAAATCTGGTTTCAAACCAAATAGGTACCGGAGGAAATCTGAATTTGGTGCAACCACTTTTGCAACAGAACTTAATATTTTTTATTTAATTTTTTTTCCTATGAAGAATTTTATAATACGCGTACAAAAGAAATTTGTAAGTATATATTTTTCTTTGCAAATGCATTTTTAATTCTTCAAAGATCCCATAAAAATTTAACTAAAATAAAACATTAAAAAATATAATAAATTTTAAAATTAGTACAGAGAAACGAAATAAAAAATATATTTAGTAAATGCTGACCTAGTATTGTCTCAAAATTATTATTACTTAACGGACGTACTAACCAGTACAAGCCAGCAAAAGCACTTTATTTATTTTTAAACAAAAATTATTCAAAAAACAATAACAATCACTTTTGACAGATTTTAAACAAGCCTTAATATAATATGCAAAATCCTCAGTAACCTTGTTGTAACCTAAATAATAATCATAATAAATTTTAATTACAGAATATTCGAATAACTTACGATCAAGTTTTGGGGTGTTATTTTTTATTGATAAATATTTTTAAAAAATTTCCATAAGTATGAATCCAAAATGCATAGATTTAAGATAAATGTTTTTTGTAATTATCTTAAATAACCTAAGGCCAATTTTCTTAAAATCGTTTTGTGTTATTTACGTTAATAAGGACCCAATTTAGGCCTAATTGAATAAAAATCATTTAGTTCAGTGGCGTGTCAGTGGACACCTTATCGAAAATATTCGCAAAAAAATGTAAGCCACGGATTTTTTGTAATTTTTTTGTCTTTTTATATTTTTGCCCATCTTGCTTTATTTCTAAAAAATTTAAATCAATTTATTGCAAGTCTCTGAACCCCATTAATAGTTAACTCTGGTTGCAAACTGAAATTTAATTTGCACTAAATTGGTTATCATTTTTTTTTCAAAAACAAAGCGAGCTAGGAAAAAATATTAAGATACAAAAAAATTACATTTTTAGTGGCCCAAGCTAAAAAAATGTATAAGAACTGCAAAAAACTCAGGAGCGTACATTATTTTTCAATTATTTTTGACAAGGTGTGCCCTGAGACCCCACCGGATTAATAATTTTTATTTAATTAGGCTCACAGTGGGCCCTGAATAATAGAAATAATACTGAACAATTTTGAGAAAATCGGCTACAGAATATTTAGGACTTTCCCAAAATAATTCTTTTTTTAACAGCCTGAGTCTTAGAAACCATGCATTTTCGGACTCATATATTGATAAAAAATTTGTGTATTTTTTAATAGGAAAATACATTCTTAAATTCGGCCCTATCATTCCTAAAATAAGGGCATTTAGCCATTTGATAGGGCGCCAGAGTCAAGGTCCATTTTACTTTTTTAACAGCGCTAAATGTAAGAGAATATCTATATTTTATCTTTCTCTTTACTTTAAGCAGTTTACAAATTATACATAGATTTAAGTATGTTTAAAAAATTGTAAACATTTTTTTGCAAAGGAAATAAAAAGGGAAACCAAAAAAAATTATTCTATACCCCATTGTTTATATTATTTACCACGGTATAAATAAATTGAAATATGCACCATTTTTAATTTTTAAATGGTAAATTAAAAGGCATTTATAACACTTATGCTTCTCATCTAATGGCTATAAAGTAAAAGCAATCTACCCGCCTAATTAAATACAATTTATAGGGTGATATTTGGAAGCGTTAAAGCACACGCCATTTAGATTACTTTGTAGCAAAATAACGCAGGCGGAAATAATAAACGAATATTTAGCGAACAATATTTCGACTCAGGAAACAAATTAAAACATATCAAAATAAATTACTTTTAATTTGGCCAACAATGTAATTTTAAAATAATATGGTGCTAAGGTGGTTTTATTAAGCCTAAAGTTTTTAAATAAGGACATTATTTTGTTTATTTAAATATAATTTAGCAAACGTCCAAATTTCGCATAGCAAATGCGATGGCTATCGTTGCCAACGGAATCTAAACGAGTGTCTTGCCTTGTCACTTTGATATTGCTATGATGCTAAGGTTTCGCTAGTAGTCCGAAAGCTGGCAAACAATTTTGAGTAGATTATTTAGGCACTTTAAAAATGTGTGTTATTGTCCTTGATGGACCCCTAAACATAAAAGTTGAGGTCTGGCTGAAAGGAAGCGCCCCTCTACCAACCCTTAATTTTTTTTTATTTCAAGGGTTGCTACTGTTGAGCCAGACCGTAACTTTTATGTTAAGGGGTCCTTCTAGGACAATTACACAAATTTTTAAAGTGTCTCAAGAACCTACTCAAAATTGTTTACTAGCTCTCGGACTAGTTAGTAAAAATTTGTGTAATTGTCTTTAAAGGACCTCTAAACATAAAAATATGCAAAATTTTATTTCAAATTTATTGATTTGGGGGAGAGAAAGAAAGAGATAGAGAGAAAGAGATAGATAGAAAGAGAAAGAGAAGGAAAGAGAGATAGGGGGAAGAGAGGGAAAAAAAAGAGGGAAGAGAGATGGGAGAGAGAGAAATAGATAGAGACAGAGAGATAGAGTCACCTTCATAGCCAACTTAAAGTAAAATATTGTAGCCAAATAAAAATAATAAAATTAAATTTAAAATTGAAATAAAATAATTGCTTAATAAAATATGATTAAAAAAATTGAAGGTTGCCATTAAAAATAAAGGTTTATGGCAGTTTTCTTAACTTTATTTTTAATCTTATTGTTTGAACTTCATGTAATAATGGTTTAAAATTTAAATATTGTAAAAAATCTATTAAAGTAGGTAAAGTAAAAATTATACTCGAGTCAAGTAATAAAGGCTTTCTTATAACAAAAATTGATAAAAATTTAAGAGCTTGATAATGTCATTTTTAATGCAAAAACTTAAATTTGTCAAAAACCCTTAAGGTTTAGGTGTAGGATATGATACAGGGAATATACCAATCTTTTAAAATCCCTAAAATTTTACAATAATATAATATATATATATATATATAATATTAATAATATAATATAATATAATAATAATATATATATAATAATAATATAATATATAATATATAATATATAAATAATATATATATATATATATATATATATATATATATATATAATATAATAATAATAATAATGATGAAAAATAGGAAAAATTTTACTTCACGGTATGTAAAAATGTAACCCGTTTAACGACAGAAAAGAGACATCCTGATTTTTCTGTTGCCCCTGTGACTCTCTCCCTAGACGCGTTTTGCCGCCAAAGGACTTTTCAATAGGGCGAGCGAGTCAAATTAACAACAGAAAAACCGGTCCAAAAGACTTTATCAATGCCTTCTGAGATATTAAAATCTACTTTTGACGTCGTGCTAAAATAAATTTAGCAAATCGACATCAGTATTTGGAGTGGGTATATAATGATGAAAAATAGGAAAAAATTTTATGTCACGGTATGTAAAAAAACTCCTTTTAACGACGTTGGCAGACATCCTGTTTTTTTTCTTTGTTCCCTACCCCTCTCCCAGCCTTTCCCTTCAGGCCAAAGGGGCATGGTTAACAACAGAAAAACCAAGGGTCTACTTAAAAGAATATATCAATCCCTTTTCGGTGAAATATAAAAATGGATTTTAGCACGACGTCAAAGAGGAGATTTTAAATCTCACCAAAGGCATTTATATGTCTTTAAGTAGACCGGTTTTTCTGTTGTTAACTGTGCACCCCGCTGCCCTTGAAAAGTCCTGTTAAGGCGAAACGTCTAGGGAGAGAGTCACAGGGAAACAACAGAAAAATCAAGGTTTTAAAAAAACGGGGTTAATTTTTAATAATATATATATATATATATATATATATATATATATATATATATATATATATATATATATATATATATATATATATATATATATATATATATATATATATATATATATATATATATATATATATATATATATATATATATATATATATATATATATATATATTTATATATATTAAAAAGGTTTTTTCCGAACATTATATGCATCTAAAAATAGATTTCTTCGACTTATTATTGGAGATAATCCATTTAAAATAAAAGCATATTTTACACAACAAATTTTTATGTAAACACTAAAAACTATCAAAGAAACAACAATTCGTCATTCATTTTACAAAAATTAAAAGAATTTAGAATTGAGATGTGGTATGTTTTTTCCCGGTTTTGTGGTTTTTATTTATGTTGATTATAAAAAAATAATTATATTTTTTTCCCCAAAACCCGATTTTTTTTGTAAATTGTCAATTTTTCGTTATTTAATTTATTACGATAATAAATTTTACTTAGTGGTCTTAACATTATTGGTTTTTTGTGATTTCCCCTAAATTCTCTTTTTTTTATTCTTTTTATTTTGGTCTGAAAGTTAAACTTATGCTTTCTGTTTTTTAATGCCGTTTTATTTTTCTTGTCCAATTAAATGGTTTTGAGGATTATTGTTTCCATGGAACGTTGGGCGTCTCAAGGTTTTGGGTAAATATGGTCTTTTCATTTTTTGGGTTTATTTTGATAAAGCCTTTGCAATAATGATTTATGACATACAGAAATATTTTGTTTTTAAAATATGTTGTAGATCTTCGATAACCCTTTAATATGGTATAAAAAAAAGTTGGTTGTATCTTGTACTCAAAAACCCAAACCCAAAAAAAGATAAACCAACTTTTTATCTATACCATATATACAAGGGTTATCGAAGATTTTACAAACATATTTTAAACAACAAAATATTTCTGTATGTCATAAAGGTCATAACCTTTTCAAAGGCATTTTAGTTCTCTAAAAAGTAAAACACCAAAAATAAAAAGACCCATACAATTTATCAAATACCTTGTAAGACTGTCCAAGGTATACATAGGCCAAACAACTCAATACCTCCAAACCGACTAAATGGCCACAAATATGACAAGAAAAAAAAAAACGGCATTAACAAAACACGAAAGCCAAACATTACATAAGTTTAACTTTCAAGACACCAAAATTTTAAAAACTGAATTTAATAATCAAAAAGAGAATTTATGGAAATGCTTTACATTAAAAAAACACAAATGCAATAAATGACAGGACCGACATAAAAATTTAAGTAAAATTTATTATAACGTAATAAATTAAATAACGAGAATTGTTGACAACTATATAAATATAATTATATTTTTTATAATCAACATAAATAAAACCACAAACACCGGGAAAAACATATCAGCATCTCAATTCCTGAGCCAATTCTCAATAGTAATATTTTAACCTTATAACTATGAATGTACAGATTGTGTGTTGTTGTCTTTCTGAATAGTTTTTAGTGTTTAGTGAAAATTTTAATTTGTTGTGTACACATATATGCTTTTATTTTAAATGGATTATCCTCCTATGGGTAAGTCAGAAGAAATCTAGTTTGTTTAGATAGCATATAATGATGATAAATTTTAAATTGTAAAAAAATCCTCCACATCATATTTTAAAAATTGTGTTTAAAATTGAACTTTTTAAGAATAAAATATATTTGTTGTAGACATTGAGAAAGGCCAAACAAGCCGAAACGTTTGTGAATAAATTAAAAAGGAAATGAAAACCCTTTTTATTTCGTAATTTAAAAAAATAAACAAGAACCACTAAGCCCAAGAAAATATAAAAAGTAAATATATATATATATATATATATATATATATATATATATATATATATATATATATATATATATATATATATATATATATATATATATATATATATATATATATATATATATATATTAATATATATATATATATATATATACATATATATATATATATATATATATATATATATATATATATATATATATATATATATATATATATATATATATATATATATATATATATATATATATATATATATATATATTTTACTCCCGGTTATACTATCAGGATAACCGGAAGTGTCACCAACTTAAAAAGATCTTAGTCAAGAGGCCCTTATTGATATTAGCATAAACATTATTGTTTTTAAATTTTCCCATGTATAGTTTTTCATATACAGGGTGCCGCAGATTCGAGTGCATGCAAGGGGATCTCGAAAACCGTAAGAGATACGAAGCCGGTTAAATTATGGCAAAGTTGTGTATTTGCGTAACTAACCATGTCCACTTAAGAAAGTTGCAAACTCCGAGTACTTTCGGAGATATCCGGAAAAAACCGAAATTTGCTGATTTCGTTTGTATTTTTTTCTGACGTTATTTAAAGAGATATGGAAAAACAAAAGACACTTTCTTATGACCACTTCTTAAGGTCTCGGAATTTAACAACTTTCTAATCGGCATGTTGTTAGGCACCTAAATGCGCAACTTTGCAATAATTTAATCGACTTCGTATCTCTTACGATTTCCGAGATCCCCATGCATGCACTCGAATCTGTGGCACCCTGTATAGATCGAAGCGGTTCCCAATGGGACACCCTGTATGGGAAGCATAAATTTAAAAGTAATATTTTTGTAGAAGTGGAAAAAAGCTGTGTGAAGTAACTTCCGTTAAAACCAGGTATAGTATTTAAATATTGTTGTTTTAATTTTTTTAAAGTTTACTTACTGTTTTTTTATAAACATTAAACATATCCAAACTCATCCATTTATAAAATTCGGAATGCCTGACATAATATTCGCTTTAGGGGGTTAATGGAGCTTTGATCGGATTTACTTGATTTGGGTACAGAAGCAGAAAATGCTGTCACAAGAAAAACTAATATATCATTCTTTCTTATCGGACATTACAAAATATGTTTTATAAATGTTCAGCCATAACGTGACAAGAATTACTATATTTTTGGTTTGCTTACAAGGTACAGGGTCTTTGATTATATTTACGTGGCTTCTGGAGCCTTTATTTTTGAAGACAGAAAAAAATGTTTTTTATAAAAATTGTAGGTTTGTTTCCATATTATCTTTTGAAATTATCAGTAATAAAATATCGCAATAAAAAAAATATGGAAAAATATAGGCAAGTTCAACTTTTTTAAATGGAACACCTTGAATATTATACGCTACAATAAAAGATCTTTTTTTTTCTGATTTCAAATATATATACTTTGATAATATTTTGATGAACCATTTTTGAGATATTTAGGCTAAAAATATAAATAAACTGAAAAAAAAACAAAATCATATTAGTATCAAGAAAGCTATGAAAGCAATAAAATTGTTTTAATAAATTTGAAGTATTGATATTGTAAAAAGTTGAAATTTATCATTTTAACTATTAAAAGTAGGTAGTTTGTATTGCTTTTCTGTCGATGGGCTATTAAAAAAACAAAAAATCGCTATTATGCGTCTTTTTTATGGTAACAATAATAATGTGACCACAGAGCAAAGGGAATATTACTTCTTATATCCTTAACAACGGGTACCACCTATACATTCTATTAACTACATAGTAACAAAGTTTATTGAACGAAAAAGCTTTAAAATAAAGAAAAGGACTGCAGCACGAAATAAAAACAAAGTTTTGGATATCCTCGTTTTTTCAGGATGATTATTATACTTTTTGTATTGGACTAGCACTAACTACTTTTAATAATTTAAAAAAATCCTGAAATATCAATCTCGGATGCGGCATCTGAACTTAATAAAACAGATTATAAAATTTATTTAACCTTAAAATTTTACAAATTTTTTCCTTATAAATTTAGGTCCGTTCAAAATTTTTCTGAACACAACATGCAGGACCGACATATGTATGTGTTGGAAATAGCTAGGTTTATGCACCAGGATCCAAAGTTTTTAAATAAAATTTTATTTACGACAAGTCTTCCTTCACTTAAGCAGAAATGTTTAATTACAAAAATAAACATTATTGGTACAGAAAAAACCCTCAACAAATTCAGCAACATAACTATTTTATTTTTCCATGGCTTTCTTGATCCTAATACGAAACTTTTGTGTAATTTATTAATAATTTAACCTGAAATATCTCAAAAATGGTTAATTCAAATATCATCAATGTATATATATTTGAAATTAGAAAAAAAAAGATCTTTCGTTGTAGTAGAAACACCCTGTATAATATACAGGATGTTTCATTTAAAAAAGTTGAAGTTGCCTATATTTTTCCATTTTTTTATTGCCATATTTCTTTACTGATAATTTTAAAAGATAATATAAAAAAAATCCTACAATTTTTATATAAAACATTTTTTCTGTCTTCAAAAATAAAGGCCTCGGAAGCTACGTAAATATAATCAAAGACCCTGTACCTTTAAACAAAAAAAATATGTTAGGTATTTTTTTAAATATTTGCCGTAAAAATGCTTTAAATTTTAGATTTAAAAAGGTTTTTTAAAATGAATTATAAAAATGCGTTTGGTTAATTTAACCACACAATTTCATGGTAACATTTAAATTGATTCTTATTCTGGTAAGCGCTCTTTTTTTACTTTTCTTTTATGTTTATGTTGTTTTTTTTATTTATATTTTTTTTTTTTGGGCTATTAACTATAAGAGGTAATAAGGAACAAATATGTTGAAGCAACTTTGTGATTGATTTTGGTACTTGGGTGCCTAAATATGACAAAATGCAAACGGGGTTAATTCATCATTATTTTAAAAATTTCAAATCTTGAAATCTATGCATTGTTTTTGCTGTGTTTAAAGCTTTTTATAGAGAATTAAATTTTTTATCGGAGTTACCTTCTTTAAAAATAAAACAAACTTTTTGTTGCAAAATAAATGCAAAAAAACAATTTAAAAAAAAAAAAACATTT
The DNA here is from genome assembly GCA_019359885.1 of Listronotus oregonensis. Taxonomy (NCBI): domain Eukaryota; kingdom Metazoa; phylum Arthropoda; class Insecta; order Coleoptera; family Curculionidae; genus Listronotus; species Listronotus oregonensis. The sequence continues at coordinate 69,741 of JAHBCN010002583.1, forward strand.
TTAGATTTTTATTTACAACTTGATTCTGGGGCAAGATAGACATTGCTTGCTGTGTAAAAAAAGCTTACATTAAACCTCTAAATAAATGAATAAACAATAAAAGTAAAAATGATGCACTCAAATAATAAAATGTTCTTAAATTATTTTATTAAATGTTAAAAATGTCCAACATTAACTTCTTAAAAATATGCTCATCTCTTTAAAAATCCTTCCAAACATTATTTAAAGTATTTTCATTAATTTGCCTGTATCTAATTTTAAATTTTACATCATTTAAATTGCGTAGTTTTTCCTTATACACTTTTGATTTTAAATATACTCAAAGGAAAGAATCCAGCGTTGTAAGATCTGGAGATCTTGCAGGCCATTCTGTAGGTCTCCTATCAATTCACTGTCCGGGAAAAACCGCACTTAAATATTCACGTACTTGTAGAGCAAAATGGGACTGAGCACCATCCTGTTGAAACCAAATTGATCTATCTGGCATATTAGACTGATTTAGATTTGGAAAAGAAACTGCGAGAGTGGAAAGTAAGTCTTTTTAAAGAAATTCTAAATATTTGTCTCCCGTAAGATTTTGATTAAGAAAAAAGGTCCAATAGTCTTATTATTTAAAATCCCTATCCAAATATTTACTTTTTGTGGATGTTGCGTATGGTTTTCTCTCATCCAATGGAGATTACTTGTGCTACAATACCTAACATTTTGTTTAGTTAGTGAACCATTTAAACAAAACGTGGCTTTATCACTAACCAGTATCCGATGATGGAATAATGGCTTTAAGTTGAGATATCTTATCATCAGATTTTTCAGCGAGCGCGCAAGGCTGCCCCCACCACTTTTTTTCATTTTAAAATTTTTTCTTTTGTTTTTTTATCTATAATTATATTAACGAAATACTTTGAAAAGATAGAAAGTACTGTCATGAACAGCAATTAACTTTAACCCGTTATTTCTCAGCCGTTAAGTAACCCAATGCAACGTTCCTTGCCTGTAAACATGCGCCTTTCCGACTACGTGCAACGTACAAATTTTATTTTTTTAACCTGAGAGATATTTTATTTGTTTATAAACAAAACAAAATTACAATTTATAACAAAAATCCCTAACCTCACCAAATTAACCGATTTTAGAAATTCCAATGCGACTTAAAAGATTGAGTCCTCTAGTATGCATAAAAAAATCAACGCTTCAATTAAACGACTTTTTCGAAACGTAAAAGATAAAATAAAAAATTACAAAATTTATATTAACCAATTATTGCGCAAAAACTACTTGATCCATTGGCCTCAAATTTTTTGTGGGATTCCAGCACATAAAAAAATCGTGGATATAAAGAGCTGGCTGGGTGTAAACAAAAGGACCTAAAAAAATGAAGAAAAAAGTGGTTTTTATCCTATTTTTTTTTTGTTATTTATTGCTAAATAGGAGCAACAAAAATTATTTTTAACATTTTTTTCTAATTTTATCCCTCGTTGTCTTCTGTAATTAAAATTTGTCAAGTAATAGACAAGTAAAGTACGAAAAAATGTACCTTAAAAATGGCCAATTCCCCTAGTATTTTTACAGATCCCGCCTGGACTAGCGCTATATGGTGTGGTATTAACTTGTGGATTTTGATGACTGAGTTCTGCGGACCCCCTACTCTCTGATCGGCACTGCACACGTAAAGCCGGAGTCTCATGCGTCCGATTTCCGACGATCCGATCATCCGAAATTTTAACATTTTATCCGACGTCGGATGGTGTTAAATTAATTTTAATTTTGTACGATGTCGGGCGTTTCTTTCTGGTCTTCTAACCTTAGTTTATTTATTTTGTTGGGTAATTTCAATTTATATTGAATATTAAAATAAACAGTTATAATTTGCAATTTTAAAATTTTTAAAAAATTTTAACCTTAACCTGAATTTACCTCATACTCAACAACCACTTTCTCTTCTTTTATTAAATAATAATTTAGTTCCGTTAGGTTATTATTTTCTCTTTTTTTTTCATTGCAGTTTTACAGGTTGACCTTCAAAATGCATTTATTTTCTTTTCTTTTGACTGGATATCGGATCCGAAATTCGGATCAATGAGACATGCAAGTTTTCCGACAAAAATTTTAAAAAATTCATACGTCGGATGGTCGGAAATTGGACGCATGAGACTCCAGCCGGTGCAATTCAAACACCGTCTGGAATTGCAAGGATGCGCTGACCAAACTGGGTCAAAACAATAAGGTTACACTACTGTGGATACCTGGACACACCGGCCTAGAGGGTAATGAATCCGCAGACCTCCTTGCTAAAAGGGGGGCGGAAACAAAATTCACAGGGCCGGAACCGGTCATCGGTATGTCTTATGGAACGGCCAAGCAGTTCATATCAGCTTGGACACAAAGAGAAAATCTTCGGTACTGGCATGGACTTCCGGGTCTCAGACACTCGAAGGCCTTTATAAGCCCGCCGAACCAACAATGTACTGTCAAACTACTGGAGCAATGAAGGGTACACCTGAAAACTCTAGTGGGACTGTACACGGGACACTGCAGATTAAAGTACCACATGCACAAGATCCGCCTAGCGGAAAACGCCGAGTGCCGCATGTGCATGGAGGGGGATGAATCGGCAGAACACATACTGTGTTCGTGCCCAGCACTGGCACGACTAAGATTTGCAATCCTCGGCAATGACACCTTTTTGCCGGGGGAGGTGAAAGATCTCTCTCCCAACAGGATCATCAGATTTATTAGGAGTCTGGACCTGATGGGAGAAATATAAAAGGGTGTGAGCCACAATAGACCGATCGGTAGCGGTGGAAGGGTGTTATACCCACTCACTTTAAACCTACCTACCTATTTACCTACCCTACTCTCTCTTGACTCTCATCTCGAAGCAAATTCCGGAACGTAGTGCTACAACTGGTTTCATTTTAAACAATTTTTATTTTTTAAATTGTTTTATAAAAAATTTATCTAGAGTTAAGGGAAAAGCAATAGGATATAATAAATTGTTTAATTCAGTTTATGTAAAAAATCCTAATTTAATCTATTCTAATAATTATGTTGGCTATCTCGCCGGTTCTTGTTTTTGCACGTCTATACCACAAGAATATTTTATTTTTAGTCTAGTTTTATTACACAAAGTTATTTGTCTTGAGATCGCAAAACTATTTGCAATATTTCAGTAGGTATATCAACATTTTATCAAAGTCATCAGGTCTAAATCTAAGTTCTCTAATTTAATTCTCAGTTTCCAACTTCGTCTCTTACATTCATAACTTAAGTATTTGTTAAATTACGAGAAAGAACCTTCATAAGATTAGTTTGTTTAATTAGTTTTAGTGACACTTAGAAACATTTTTAGGTACTTTTACTTTCTAACTACTTACTACTATTTTTGTTTTACTTATTGGGCTCATTGCCGATTTTATTTAAATTTTCTATGGAATGGATTTTGAGGGCGCTGATTACGAGTTTGAAGTCATTTTTTGTCGAAACCTCCCAGATTCTGCCTGGCTAACTTGTTGTAGAATATTAAAACCACGGTTTGTGATTAATGATTGAAAAGTCATTTGGTATAAAAAAAACATATATTTTAATGTTCATTTTAATAGTTTCGGTAAATTATTACTAAAATTTAGAAGAATTGTAAGAAAGATAAGCAAGTAGAATCCCAAGAATAGGTGACAAAAAAAAATCTACCACCAGACGGTGGGTGGGAGTGTGAATTCAGCTACCGCAGAATGTGGAGATTATGATACGGTAATCAAGCCTTGATCTAAGTGACCAAGCAGCTACGAATATTTGATAGAGTTTAGTGTAGTAGAAGTAAAAAAAAGATCGTTTGTGTCTGAAATACGATTAGGAAGCCTAGAAAACTAGGGTTCACAATCTTTTTACTTTTAAAGCAGAAATATTTCTTTCTTTAAAGTTAGGTAGTAAAAAGAAATTAGTTTAAAAGTTTTAGGTGATGTTGTTTTGAGATGAGTCAAAAAGACTCGCGATCGTTTGAGCAAGACCATTTTTGATTAGCCAGAAGATTCTTGCAAACTAAATCTCCTGTATCAGTATAAAAACTCATTTAGTCCTGAAATCCGCGATAAGCTTTATAATATTCACAGAAAACTGTAACTTTGAGAAATGTATGTGCAGACGGTATTAAAAGACCTAAGTAGTCATTAATTCATTGGATCTGGTTTAGTTTAAACAATGTTTCACAATCAAAATTTAACCCATATTAGGGTGTAGATATTCGACAAATTGAAAATAGTTTTGTGGTCTCAAGACAGACAACTTGAGGCATGCAATTAAATGGAAATGGCTTTAGGGCCTAGACTTACAAAAACAGGGACATGAGAAATGGATGCTATATTAAATTACTTATGCATAGAGACCTGTTAACTATAACCGAGTAACAAAATATCCTTCTGTTATGACTAAGGTGCTAAAACTCAGGCAATTTTAAATTAATAAATAAAAAATAAGGTGTGCATTTATTACAGGGTAAACTTTAATAAAAATACCAACACAGTTAATGATTACGTTATATTGTAAATTTGAATAAAATATTTGGTTTTATTATTACAAATTTTACTTAAAATTTATATTAAATATTACTATATTTTATTATGTATGTATGTAACCGAATCTTTTACACCAACTTTTATCTAATTTCAAAATGTCTGATTCCCTTGCAAATTTTTGCAGGGGTCAAGAGCCGATGACAATACAATTATTTTATAACTTTGTTTTTATGTTCTGACCAGGACCATCAAAATAAAAAGAAAAAAATATTTGGATTAGTTTGCAGGTTAAGTGTATACCATTCACAGAACGACGGGAAATGTCATTCTTCCTTATCCATACAATCTAAAAATCTTACCACTGAAATATATGTTAAGCAAATAAATGGTACTGGTACAATTATGGTACCAGAGATATCGCTACAGCATTTTCTACATGCATTTAAAAAATATTTAAATTATTAAGTCAAATGTATTACAGTGGACCGCTTTTGAGTTTAATGTGATTTATTTTATTTTATTTATAATTTATGTATTGTTTTAAAGTCGAATATCTCTTAAGAAAGTTTTAAACATAAACTTCCTAAATAATACAGGGTGCGGCAGCATAACTGCCTTTACTCAAAACAAAACGCATTGTATGAATCAGAAAGTTTTAATTTGGTTTTTACAATTTTGGTACATACCTAAAGTTTTGTTTTACATAGCTTTACAGAGCAAATCACGTAGGTCACGTCCCCCATTTTCGATACATTAAGTAAACCGATTTCTGGCGCTGCAGCATAACTTTCTTTTTTGATCAGGGGCGATTTGCAATGACCGGCACGATCTCCCGATTTATCCCCTTGTGATTTTTTTATGCTGTTTTTTGAAATCCCGTGTTTATGTGAACCGTCCAAGAACCCTTTAAGATTTAAAAAACAACATCCAGGAAGAAATTGCCAACATAACGCCTGTTATGCTTGAAAGAGTCCTGAGAAGCGCCAGAAATCGGTTTACTCAATATATCGAGAATGGGGGACGACACCTAAGTGATTTGCTCTTCAAAGCTATGTAAAACAAAACTTTAGGTGTGTACCAACATTGCAAAAATCAAATTAAAACTTTGTAATTCATACAATGCATTTTATGCACTTTATTGTTAGAAAGAATGTTTAAAACCTTCTTTAAAAATATTCGACTTAAATAAAATATTATCTAAATATATATATATATATATATATATATATATATATATATATATATATATATATATTTTTTTTTTTTTTTTTTTTTTGGTTTGTACAGTGTGTCCAAAATTAGTAGAAAATGTATTCGGATCTTAAAAACCATAAGAGATATAAAGATGGTTAAATGGGAAAAGTTGTTGGTTTTTAATTTTAAATTTATGCCGTTTTTATGACGACAACTATAAAAAAAAGATTGTTAATTAGAAAAAGTTGTAGGTTATTAAACTTAATATTGTTTTGATGAAGGCTCTATCCTGTTTCATTGTGCTTTTCAGCAGTGTTAACAGCAATAAAAACACATAGTTTTTAGACTTTTATTTTTCATAAAGAAAATTTGGGGGCATTTAAAAGGTTTTTTTATCATTCATGCATTTATTATTTAGACAGTTATTTTAAGCCCCAGTATTGTCCACTGTGTCCCACCATAAATAAACACAAGATAAACTAATGTCATATAATACAGATTATCTCAGTTGTATGTAATCACTAATCACAAATTTAATTTTTAGTATTTTTTCCCTAATTACATTTTATTTCATTTTAATATATTTTTTTTGTTTCGTTATTTGTATATTTCTGAAAATAGATTTATAATAGGATTTAATTGTACAAATTTAAGTCTTATTATATTTTTCATACTTTTGCATACTCTAAAAAAAGTAAATAATAACCCTATACCAAATAATCAAATAAAAATAATTATATAGCACTTTTAAGAAAAAACTCAAAAACTAAAAATTGATATTTTATGCATTTATTGGTGTTGCCATCAGGCAAGCTAAGATTAATTTCTTGTTCTCTCGTCTCGTCTTTAATGTAAATGCACATATTTTGATAATTCCCAAAGTAAAAATTTAATAACCTTTATTAATAATTTCACATTATGTTGAAAAATGTACAAATTTAAAAAGCACACATCCAAAATGAGCATCTATTTGCATTTTAAATTAACGAATCTTTAAATTTAACCTTGGGTGGAACCAGTTTTATAAATACATTTTATTAATTTTTTTGGAAACCAGCAAGCTCTCATTAACATAGAACCTATAGTGGCCCGCTACTGAAATTGTTTTGTTCTAAGCGATTTTAAAATTAAATTTGGAGGATATGTGTAAGATATAAAACGAAATATTTCGTACACCATAAATGATTTTTTTTTACATTTTTAAGATGCAAAATATGTCCTTAAATTTTTCACACCACATTATGTATCATCCTGTATATTTTTTTAAATCGAGCATTTGGTTACTATATTTTAACTTACCTATGTATGACTTTATTCTGGGGCATCCGGTTTACTAATATAATTGTTTTGAAGAAAATATTTTTCCTAAATTATGTATTTTAGGGTATTCAGTGCAGGTATACTTTTTTGAATTTAACATTATATGATTTTAGAACAAGTAAGGTTTTTTTAAAGTATGATATGTTATAAAAAATTGTTTAATTTTTTTCCGTGTCTAGTAGAATTGACAAATATATGTAAGAGAGAAAAAAAATGAAGGCTGTTATTATTCTAAAAGTTTTAAAAATTGATTACTGTTGTAGACCAGTTCTTCAAAACTCTCAATAAGCTATTTTTTTGTGTCTTAACTTAAAGGAAATACTTCTATATAGCGCAAGACCCAAGTTTTTGTTGTACTTAGAATAGTGTATTCACTAAAATCTTTAAAACTTAAAAGATTTAAATAAAAAATTTTGGGAATTTTAACAAATTTTTATTCTTAAGCCTTCTTATTAGCATCTGTTGTTTATAACATTACATATTTTGCTGACAGCTAAATTAAATTACAAAGAAATGCGACATAAGTTCTTAAACTTAAAAATTAAAAAAAAGTTAAAAACAAATTTTTAATTAAAAATATTTTTATATTTTTTATATAAGGATGGCTGAAATCGGATAATTTACGTACGTTTTCTACGGCCTGGAAAACGGAAAGTGGGTATCATCAAATCTGCTGGTAGGATATATATCCTTTAACTGAAAGCCGAAAATCGAAAACTGGTGTGGGTAACCGGCAAGGGACCATTTTCCGCTAATTACCTGCTTTAAATTATATGTATACTCCGACCACAAATGCCAAATATTGAGTTTTCCAATAATTGTCTAACTCGTCTAATGTTACTGGGAAACACATGTTTTATTATTGCAAATCTCGCTGGTATAATCCTATTAAAATTTTTAAAAATTAAACTTATAGATTTTGTACTTCTATAGCGTGTTTCGAAATAATGACACAGTATTTCTATGCCGTGTTCTACACAGAAAAATAGGATAGAGTTCCAAAAACTATATTTTGAAAAGTGCTTTCTAAGAATGCTCAAGCACCGCCAGAGGGAAATTTCAGATGTGGTTTTTGTCCAATATTATCAAAAGTATTTAAAATATATATATTTTTTAAATAATATTTTTAATTTTATGCCCAAATTTTAAAAGGTTTATTTAAAAACACCACGTATTGAGTAGGGGTAAGACAAATATTGTCCCAAACTTTCTATTTTTAAGTTTTTTTTTTTAACTTTAAAATTTCGTACTTTAAAAAAAAAGTACCTATCTAAATATTAATAAGACAAACACTTTATATGTTATTAAAATAATACTCTAAGAGCCAGTGAAACATCTGACTTACCCATTTCCCACAAAGCTAGAACATTTTTAAATATTATTTTACTATCGGTCAATTATGAAAATACTGTTTTGGCAGGTATCTTCCGGTTACTTCATTATCCCTTAAAATTTTAAAAATGTAAAAAAAATTACCTGCTTACACAAAGCCAAAATTTTGATATAATGTAATTTACACATAAGTGAGTTGAAAAAAAAATTGACAACCTATTTTAATGGTTACAAGTATGTGCCAGACAATAGTAAAGTTATTGTCGGAATGGCAATTTATAACCTGCTCCCACAAGGCTAAAATTTCAAAGGCATATTCTTTCAATAGTTGGAAAGGTATATTTAAACTGTCAGACTATTCTGATGACCCAGATAAAGCCAAACCAGATACGAAAGTGTCATTTAACGCGTGCATGCCGAATTTTATGAAACTCCGCCCCCTAGGGATGGCCAGCCATCCGAGGAAATAGTCAAAGGTCGCGTTACTTTTCAGATTCGTGTTTACGCGATCACTGAGCGATCAGCGTTATCAATAGTGCGAGAGCTTATATCATTATTTCTGCGTTTAAACATTATTTTTCTTTGACATTTTTGTGGTTTTAAAAATGCCTGGTTATAAGTGCCTGTATTTACACTGTTCAACAAGAAGTGGAGAAAAAAAAATCATTATTTAAGTTACCTCGAGATCCTGTAAGGTATGTTGGTTTTATAATTAATTTAAAAATAACCAAAGTTATTAATACATAAACTATTCCGTATGTTGTTGAGAGCCTATTTTACTTTAAAAGTACTTTATATAAATTCGTTTAATTGTTGGTTTGGTTATCATTTACATGTCTGGACGAGAAGATCTTTTAGAGAAAAAAAGCATAAATTACAAGAAATGCGAAGATCACTTTGAAAGCGAGTGTTTTGTGGTATCTACAAGCTGTTTAAAGCGTCTTTGTGATACAGCTATACCGTCAATTTTTCTTGGACCCAAGCGCAAAACCGATGTTTTATTGAAACAACCTCCAAAAAAGGCCATAATTTTATCAGGTAGGTAATTATTCTTGATAACTGTTACTTGGGCATAGGAAAAGTTCGCATAGGACAATTGGACTGGTGACCTGTATTTAATCTGTTAATAAAATTGTGGTCTACCTGGCAAAAGAGACACTTGTTTACACTTCAATACTATTCCCAATCATAATTATTAAATCATTAGGAGGGCCAATATCTAAATTTACCTGCCTATAAGGCTTATAGGTGCAAATGTCTGGCGTCGCTGTTCCTTCGTAAAAAGTTCTACCTAAATACCCAATTGAGTAGTAATAAAAATATATTGACAAGTAACCTCGCAGACAAAAATATTGCATATTTTATTTTTAATCATTATTTTGGGTTTATTTATCTTTGAGTTGTTATGTATTTTTTATTGCTGAACGTGTTTGTGGAGTGTTTTCGTAATATTACAAACTATACGCGACAATCGTGCTTAGCCTTGGCCGAAGAAAAAATATGCCTAAAAAAGACTTAAAATAAAATATGCAATATTTTTGTCTGTGAGTGTAGTATGCTTTTATAATTTGCTAAAGAAGGAATTTACATAATATCCAAATTGAAACTGAATCAGAACAATACTTGTTAAATTATTTTTTCTTTGCTTCAGATGTAACCCTAAAACCAGATGGAACTTTGGTCCTTAATACCGCAAATAGGACTGTTTCCAAAACTAAAGAAGGTAAGCTATTTGTTTTACTTAAAAAATTATAACATTTTTGCTCCGTTACTTTCCTCACTAACTTTCTATTTGGTATAAATAAATTTGCTACTATTTCAGTTTAAGTATTTCTTTCCAGGACCACTTGGCAATGATGCGAATAAAGATAGTTATGTGCTCGACATCCAGATTCCCAGCACTAGCAGAGATAAAACTCCTCCACTGCTATCTCCGACGGCAACACAAACTCGCCGATTACTAAAGCCAAAACACAAAATACCTGAAGTTAAAGATCAAAGTAAAATCATTAAACAACGTTTATCTTTACCCAAGCGGATCTGAAAGGAAATGAAAACAACAACTTCAACATTTTTATAAATTATGCTATAAATATCTAAAGACACCCTTAGCTGAAATTGTCAAACTTCAAGCTATTTTAAAAAATAATGCTCCAAAAGCAAGACGATATTCAAAGGAATATAAAAATTTTGCTTTCACATTATATTTTTTAGCCACAAATCTTATGACTTTTTAAGTAAAATTTTAATTTTCCCGTCAAAGCGCTCTTTAGAGTTAATGACTCAAAAAATTGTTTGTAAACCTGGATTAGAAAACGAACATATATTTGAATTTTTAAAACTCAAAATAAAGACTATGTCAGAACTGGACAAGTATTGCAATATTTGTATCGACGAAACCCTGGAAAGAGCCTATAGCATACTTTTTGTGAACACTTAATTGGAAGTGCTTGAAATCCATACAATTTTAAAAAATTGTGTAGCAAAATTATATGATATAGGATTATACGTTCAAGGCGTAACTAGCGACATGGGATCCAATTTTACTCAACTTGCAAACCTATTGGATGTAACTCCAAAAAACCCTGAATTTAATTTAGGAGACTTTAATCTAATCTACTTCTTTGACCCACCTCACTTGCAAAAAGCAACTAAAAACAATTTAATGAGCAATTCGTTTCATTTTGATGATAAAAATACATTAGGAAGTTTTAATGAGAAGTTTTGCCTTGAAGATAAAAAAAAACTTACCGGTGCGATCCTAAATTAACTTATGCTCACATTTTTCCTACAAACTTTCAAAAAATGAAGGTAAACTTATCCGTTCAAGTTTTAAGTAGGACAGTAGCAAGTGGCATGCGCACTCATTTAGAATTGGGTGTATTGCCTCTTGAAGCCCAAGCGACCATAGAAGTTATCGAAAAGTTTGATAAGTTGTTTGATATTTTAAACTCAATCGATGTGAGCCACCCAAACAAATAAAAAATTGTTTTTAAAGGGGAACAATTCCAAATAGATTTTCTAGATAACATGTGGCAATTTCTAGATGGGTTGAAAATTTTTAATAGTATTGGTCAGGATGTTACGTCAAAATGTAAATTTCGTTGCTGGATGATAACAATAAAGGCTCTTCAAATCCTTTGGCAACGCCTATTAAATGTTGGCTTTAAATATTTAAAAACAAGACGAATCAATCATAACTGCTTAGAAAATTACTTTGGCAGCGTTCGGCAACAGGGTGGAAGCTCTGTAAATCCCACACCAATTCAGTTTTAAAGGGCTTTTAAGAAACTATTTTGTATGAATTTTTTACATTCGACTCATATGAATTGTGAAAATGATTTGGATATCCTTCTCTTACGATTAAAACAGGCAATATCCGCTATATTTGAAAAAGATAATATATTAACCAGAACATGCAAAGCAGTTGCGCTTCCGTCATATGATTACAGGAAAGATAATTTGGTAATGCAAAACGCGTTTAGCTATGTTTGTGGCTATTTAATTAATAACGCTCTTAAAATACTTTATTGTGAAACCTGTAAAGCATTTTCCAACAAAATAGATACTCTGGATAAAACTAATATATTTACGCATTTTAAAGCATATGAAAATGAAGGAGGTGGTTTTGGAAATTTGAAATCCCCTTACAAGGAATTTCTATATTTTATTTATCAATTAGAAAAAGTATTTATTCAGTTATTTGACGAACTTTCAATTCTGGAAGGAATTTCCCAAATATATTTAACCGAAATGAAGAAAATTAGTTTTTCTCATCCATGTTCGGATTTTCCTCTTTTGTATGTAATTAGATTATTCATTCGATAAAAATATTTTATACTCTAAAATTTACAAAAGAGATCTATCCACTGCCAAAAATCTGAAAAGTCCAAAAGAAAAATAAAAATTCTTTCTCATTTGTAAATAATAATTATTATTTAGCTTTAAGTACCTAATATTATGTTTAATGCTGTAGTCTTAGTTATCTAGATATTAGATAGACGGTTGTATTTAAATAATGTTTAGATATTTCTTATTATGTACATATTATTATAGGAAAAATCATATAACTTTTGTTGCACGTCATCAATGACACCATGCGCATTCTTATGGCATTTGCTGGTGACACTATTATTACCAGCAACAAAAGCTATATGGATTTTTCTATAATATATGTCCCAATTTATATTTTCCGTTTACTTTGTAAACCTTTTTTTCTTCTAAAAGATTCTTTCATATAATGACATCAGGCGAAACCAAATGCATATAATATTTAAAAATCAATAGGTATATATGTACATAGGCTCCTTTTTATTTTGTCATTAGATTTACCTACCTAGTTATCAAATTTTGGATTTAGTAGTTTTTATAAGCATTTTAAAAGTGAATATACTCGTACTGGTCTCCGGAATTCTGGGAATCTGCTGATATTTCATTACTGTAATTTTAGATGTAAGTTTAATTTGTATAAAGGAAATAAAATTTATTATTATTTATTATTATTATTTTATTTCCGTGGCCAAAACACAAAGTGTAAGGCTAATGATTGTTTAGAAAAAAATATATTTTTAAATTTAGTGACATCAGATAAAACTTTTATCGCTGACAAAGGTATTTACAAAACCAGTAATTTATAAATAATTATTATACATATTATATATTAAATAAAGCATTTTGTTTCCAAAATATTTATGTTGGTGCGAGTAATGCTATTTTAATTTATTAATTAATTTTAAAAATCGAACATAATTTTTGGTGCGGGCCATACATAACTCCCGCGTCCGAGGTCAAACAAAATAAGCGAGCTCTTGATCAACTCTTTCGTATCTGGTGTGGCTTTATCTGGGCTGATGATTGCAAGGGTTTTCCAGACCAGTATATAACAGTCAGGGCGCACGACGAGAGTGCGGGCGCTACAGACTGGTATGAGCTTCATTGTCAGAAAGAGAGGATATATTTATAGGGTATTGTGATATTGTGATAAAAGATTACTTGAATGACAGACAAACAAAGTAACATGTAAAGTTTAAGTTTTTATTTATGTTAACAAATATAAACCATTAAAACTTGTAAATCTTAAAGGTCTGCATACATTATTGTAGTAACTCACTTTTTCCATTAAAATATCCAATACACAAGAGGTATATCCTCTCTTTCTCACATGAAACCTCATACAAGTCTGTTGCACTCGCACTCTTGTCGAGCGCCCTGACTATTATATACTGGTCTGGAAAACCCTTGCAACCATCGGAAAACTATAATTTGGTCTACCTTATTATATAGTAAGAATAAATGGTTCACCTAAATTAGTTACTACACTGTCATAAATTAGTTCCAACTTGAAATGCACATCGGAAATATTTTGCGGCAATGCAGAAACAAGCTTTCGTCTGCTGTTGTATCATACATACAAGTTTCTTCTGATATATGTCACATTTTCAACTGATAAAGTTGATGGGTTTGTCAAGCCTGTCTGATGATTTTCGCCGGTTTTTTTGCCTAAGTCCTCAACAGCCTTTCTCTTGCAAGCAGAACTAACTATTTGTCGATTAATTTTTGCAATGGTAGACACATGGGAGTGTTCCTTATTGTTAGTTCGATTCACAGTGACTGAAGTAAGTTCATTTATGTTTCCCAACGTATAAACTACGGAGTTACACTGCCTCCGTCTATTCATCCTTTTTCTAAGTGACCCTCATAAAGTAAGGGTATTTGGGGCGAAATTACCTGTTATGCCTGAGTGGCCAAAGTGGACCTTTTAAAACTCATCGTCATTGGGGCGAATTTACTTGTACCTAGTCTGACAGTTTAAATATACTTTTGCAACTATGGGTTATTCGGATGATTCACCAGCTCCTCTACTATAAAAAGATGTGCGCTTTTAAAAAACCATATATTGTAAGTAAAGTTGAATTCTATTTTTCATTGGAAATAAATATATGTGAACTTTTTAAAATAAACAATCTAATTGTCACATAACCCTTTATCGTTTATTTATCCTTATTTTAGTTTTCTTTTTAATATTAAAATTTAATTATAATTTTTAAATTATTTTATAAATTTATTTTTACTAAACAAATTAAAATAAAATTAGTCGTATTTTTATATTTAAAAAAATTCATAAATATTTATCATTTACGTGAAAATATGTATTATAAACATTTGGGGCAATACGTGCCGTTTCTAATTAAAAATTTTAAAATATGAAAAAAAAACTGTCAATCTATACTAATCTACACCCTAATGATACTGGGAAAATATATAAATTCCATAGGGAGCTTTTAATGATGACGGATAAAAACCATTTTTACGACTTATAATTGCGGGGCTCTAGTCTTTTTGTATTGCTTTGATGTTTTATAATCCTTCGAGTACGTATCTTCCAAAACGATGTTGTTAATGCTTATTTGTGATTTTTCTTTGTCAATTTTACGGCTTACGATATCGGAAAAACACAAGTCCAAATTAAACTTAATTTGGTATAAAAATTGTTTGAGTTAGTGTTAAACTTCTATCAGATTTATAGGGCTACGTCAACAAATTTTATCTTTGATGGCTTAGGTAAAGGAAACCTAGGAGTACAGACCTTTCTTAGTGTTTAAAATAAATTAAAAATGCAATATTTAAAAAATACTGCTTTTAAGTTTAATAAAATTTGGTACGATGTTTGGTTGTATAAAAGACTTGATTTTATTGAAATGTAAAAAATCATTGATATTATTACATCACTTTTAAAAAATGTTATTTTTGACAAATGCTAGAAAAGTCCCCTATTAGAAGAGCCTAACCGCTGTGTTCATACGTCGTTGTCGTGGTTGGGCCCAGTAGGATCTTTTGGAACATGCGCTAGAGTTGCTGGTTATCGGCAACTCTTTGGCTAGCGTATGGAACGGGATTCGAAGCTAAGATAAACACAAGGCTTAACTCAAGGTGTTAGCATACCGTGCTGATGAGTGAATGACATCCTGTGCCTTAAACAGGTGTCTCCAACGGTGCCTCTGAGATACAGGGCGACCTCTCAGAGTATCTAGCCTTACTGCGGTAATGTGGGGCTCTACCGTGGTGGACTATTACTTTCTTAGCTCCAAACAGAAAGCGGACAGAACCGCTTTTATAGGAAAAAAGTGACAAAGGTGCGCTGACCGAGAGGTGCCACCCAAGGTCACAAGCAGACAAAGGTGCGCCGACTGAAACGGATGAATCCGTTTTTACTGCGGAGAATCATAAGGGTTCCTCAATGACAGTTATTTTCATGGGGCGCCGAACATTTTTTGATCAAATAAGTCATTGCTGTGTTCTTCCTTTAACCCTTAAACTTCCTTGGGCCTGGCACACTTGTAAATATAAATTTGCTTTATAAAATATTTTTGAATTAAATAAACCTAATTTTCTTTTAGGACTATAAATAAATATAATACCCATTGTAGATTACAACGGCCTGACAAACGAAAAGTCGGTATCATAAAGCAATTTGCTTGCAGGATATCCTTTGAACGGAAGCAGAAAATCGAAAACGGGTTTCGGGTAACAAAACGAGGCCCTTTCCTTTAATTACGTGCCCCAAATTGTCTGTATATTATAGCCACAAGAGTATTTAAGAAATGTCAAATGTCGGATGTTCGGATGATGCAATCTGTTACTACTTGATAATTCAAGTCAGCTAAAATAATCCCGGTCTATTAGGTTTATATGGTATTTACACATTTTTTAGTAATAAGTTAAGTGCATTCGAAACGATCGAGTTTTTCGAATGCATAAAACATATTTACTAGACTACTTCAAAAGCACAATATCATACCAAAATCACTGTAAAATTAGGGCCAAGTTCCTATCCAAAAATCTCGTCTTTCTAAATTACTGAGATTTAAAATTAGACCAAGTTTTTTTTTCACTTGGCAAGTTTTTTACTGATCTATTAGACAATAAATGTTTTTTTTTTAATAATATAGATCGTTCTGTTATTTTTTAATACAGACCTATTAGTAAAAAACTTGTCATTTTACGTAATTGATTATGAGTTATTTGATTTTCTTTCAATAAAGATTTTCTTTCAATAAAGATCCACAATATTATTTCCCAGTTTTTATTGGCCGAAGTAATCGTCCTCAGTTATTTTAATGTTCATAATAAGGATTGGCTAGGCTCTACAAAAACTGATGCGCAAGGCAGAGCAGCAGAAAATTTAGCAAACAGCAACTCGCTTACCAATCTAATTATGGAATCTACCTACTTTCCTAGGGTTCCCACCCATAAAAAGATCTGGATCTTTTTCTTACTTCCACCCCCGAACTCTAACAAGCATCAGTAACTAGACCCCTTGGTCGCTCTGACCATGGTTTGGTCACCGTATCCGCATGCTGCCACGAACCGTCTGGCACTACAACTCGGCCGACTGAGAGATTTCTTTGCCAGCTACCATTGGAATCCTACCTGCTTTTCGACTCACGATCCTTCCGAAATATGTAAACAAATAACCGAAACAATTAAACTAGGCATTGAGACGTATATTTCCCACACTAAAAAGAACCCCATAACTTCAAATTACAAACCGTGGTTAGTGTGTGACAAAGCCAGACTTTTAAAAATTCAAACCCTTAAAAAGTTTCTCCAAAACCCTAGTCCCGAAAATCGACAGGCTAGCACCGAAGCAAGAAATCAGTATAATTAGACTATCTCAGAAGCAAAAGACCGTTTTAACAATCGGATAAAAGATAAAGCTCTCTCTTGCTCAAATGGAAGTAAAGGTTTCTGGTCCTTTGTCAAAAATAATGGTCAAAACTTTTGCACAAATTCTTTTCCACCCCTAAACTCTGAAGATGGAATTACCTTTACCTCCAAAAAAAAAAGCCGAATTATTTGCCAAACAGTTTGCTGCCAATTCTACGCTTGATGCTCCTATTAATCTTCCTCTTCCAACAGTTGTCCCTGTTTCTCATAAAATGTCCGGTATAATTTTTAAGGTCAAACAGATCAAGAGTATTCTTTCTTCCTTGATACTAAAAAATCGTCTGAGCTGGATGGCATACCAGCAATCGTCTTAAAAAAATGTGCTTCCGAGCTTGCACCCATCCTAACTCGCCTCTTTCGAATCTCTTAGGACACGGGCATTTTCCCGGAGAGTTGGAAAGCTGCACGTGTGCAACCTGTCCCCAAAAAAGGATCCAAAACTCTCCCTTCTAACTATAGACCTATATATCTTCTTTCTGTTGTTTGCAAAGTAATGGAAAAAATCATTGATTCCCAAATCTTAAAGTATCTGGAAAAACATAAGATCTTACATGATAGACAGTATGGATTCCGTTACAGTAGATCTAAAGCTAATCTTTTTTCCTTTGTCTCACACAACTGAAACAAGTCCCTTGAGTTTCTTGGTGAATCCCAGATCGTTGCTCTTGACATATCCAAAGCTTTCGATCAGGTCTGACATGATGGGCTTCTTAACAAACTTCCTTCTTACGGTCTTCCACCTAAGCTTTGCTCTTGGCTTTCCAGTTTCCTTTCTAATCGACGTATATCCGGGACTGTAAATGGTCATTCTTTCAGCTTCTACCAAATTAATGCTGGGGTGCCCTAAAGTTCAGTGCTGGCACCCACACGGTTTCTTCTACAAATTAACGATCTTCTTTCTTCCACAATCAATCCCATTCATAGTGGTACTGACGATAGTTCCATAGCCTCGGCAGCTTCAAAAAAGCTTGGATTCCTCTTTCGAGCCAGAAAATATTTCTCTTTTTCCAATCTGTACACTCTGTATGTATCTCAAATCAGACCCTCTTTAGAATATTGTTCTCATGTCTGGGGAATGGCGTCCCCTACAACACTTAGCATTCTGGACTCCATTCAAAGAAGAGCCATTCGTCTTATTAATGATCCAACGCTCACAGAAAGGCTTCCTCTTCTTGCCCACCGTCGAGCTGTAGAGGATCTGTCGCTCTTCTATAGGTATTTTTACGTCTTCTGCTCAGAGGAATTGGCCAGTATAATTCCTTCTCTGGCAGCTCTCAACAAAATAACACGTAGTGCAACTTTTATGCATCCTTTTACAGTTCAGTTAGAGAGGCCCCGAACTTCCCGCTTTCTTCGTTTCTTCATCCCTAGAGTGTAAAGACTGTGGAACTTGCTGCCCGCAGAAGTTTTTCCTTTTCCTCCCAATCTCCAAATATTTAAGTCCCGTGTAAACAAACTCCCTCTCACCACACTTAAGACACACACGGTACGTTAGTACTTAGGCATCAGCCTTCGTGGGTTGTCCCAAGATAAAAAAAAATGATACGATATCTTTTCTTTCCGATGTCAGAAAACTTTCACCTAAAAAACCACACATTTTTTAAAACCCAATTTTTTCCATTTAGCTCATTAATTGGATGACCGGTCTGGCTCTCAACGCCTCATTTAACGTTTGCAAACTCTTCCCGCATTAGTGTGGAAATAATATACCTTCCCGCACTAGTGCGACAATATGTCTTCTTACACAGAAAATAATGTGAGAAAAACCATTTTTCGCACGCTCATAGAAAAATAATTAAATTGTTTTTCAGTGCCAGTGCTAAGACAAACTAAAGTGTTGTAGAGGGGATTTTTGAAATTAAACAGTAAATTTCCAAAAAGATTATTTGTTCCGGAATAGTAAATATATATTTGGTTTTCTTATTATTTAAATTAGGTGTTGTAAAAAAAAACTTGCCTAATTTTCAAGTACCGCATATATTTTTTACTTTTTTTTATACTTTAAAATTATGAGGTTTTGTTTAGGACAAAATTTCTTTATGTAGGTTTTTACAGACATGTTAAAATTTTTC